>VZSC01000709.1:71697-153104 GCA_013398225.1 Steatornis caripensis | reverse complement strand
AAAGTGGACATTTTAAATTGATTACAAAGCTATTACTTGGAGGTGACAGACTCTGTAACCAATTTAGTCTTCTATAAAGCTGGAGGAAGAATAACTGAAAAATCCAGTTCATTATACATTTACTGAGTTTATTTTGCTTATATCTTAGTGGATTACCAGGATAAAGTAAATATCAGACATAACAAGATGTGATTGAACATTGCCCCATGCTTAATGGTTGCCTGTAAATGCTTCAGAGTAAAGAAAGTGTAACAAACCCCCAAGTATGCCATATTACCAACAAATAATCTGAATAAATGACCTGGATTATAGTAAAAATTGCTGATGAATTCCAGCGTTATGATCCAGTAACAATGACCTACAGAGGACAGTTAAAGAGTTATGATGTACGTGTACTAGAACAGAAACATCTACCTATTGCATTAACTCGGAGATAATCCAATCAGGGAAAGCAGTAAACCTACAAAATACTTTTACTAGTTGTGGTGGAGGAATTGAAAATATCATGGGGGACAATTCACCTTGGTGAAAAAAATCCTCTGTGGAGATCTTAAAACCTTAGGTTCTATCCAGAGCACCTCTTGATGTAATTTTTTAGCTCTTCTGTCTCGTAAGATTAGAGTTGATAAAAAGAATGGAATTTAGTCTCTGCCATGCTACAGCAGTTCTTGGGTGCACTGGAGACCGCAGACTGTCAAAGGCATGGTTATAACCCTGTGGTTCTTAGGCGCCCAACCGTATGTTGATGTAAAGCACTGAAGCAGCTTTAATTGGCACCACCACTTCAGGTCTCTCAGTGACCTGCTGCAAGGGTGTCACGGTTTAACTCCAGCCAGCAACTGAGCCCCACACAGCCACTCGCTCGCTTCCCTGCTGGTGGGATGGGGGAGAGAATTGGAAGGGAAAAAGTGAGAAAACTCCTGCGTTGAGACAAAGACAGTTTAATAGGAAAAGAAAGAGACGTGCACAAGCAAAGCGAAACAAGGAATCAATTCACTACTCCCATCGGCAGGCAGGTGTTCAGCCGTCCACAGGAAAGCAGGGCTCCATCATGCATAACGGTGACTTGGGAAGATAAATGCCATCCTCCCCTTCCTTCCTCTTCCCCCAGCTGTATACACTGAGCATGACGCCATATGGTGTGGAATGTCATATTGGTCAGTTGGGGTCAGCTGTCCCAGCTGTGTCCCCTCCCAGCTTCTTGTGCACCCCCAGCCTCCTCGCTGGTGCGGTGGGGTGAGAGTAGAAAATTGTGTGAGCACTGCTCAGCAATAACTAAAACATCCTTGTGTTATTAACACTGTTTTCAGCACAAATCCAAAACATATTCCTATAGGAGCTACTGTAAAGAAAATTAACTGTACCCCAGCCAAAAACAGTGCAAAGGGGGAACCAGGATCAGTGGGACCTTCATCTTCTGTGGTTCCATCCATTCTCTCACTCCCCTTGCTTTTATTGACGAGTTTTCCTGAGGTGTAATATACTTTTTGTTCCATAAGAGAGGAAAGCCTCCCAAGGGCAAATCTAAGCTCATTGCCCAGTCAGTGAAAGGGAGAGGTACTTCCAAAAGACAATCCATTTATGCTGAAAACATTTCTGAAGTGGAACAAGCTATCTATCTTTGTTGATTAGAGGACTATTATAGACCTACCCACCTAACTAGTGGGCAGATAATCCATGCAAACCACATGAAGTCCAACAAGGCCAAGTACAAGGTCCTGCACGTGGGTCAGGACAATCCCAAACACAGACACAGGCTGGGTGGAGAACGGATTGAGAGCAGCCCTGAGGAGAAGGACTTGGGAGGCTAGTTTATGAGAAACTCAACATCATCTGGCAACGTGCAATTGCAACCCAGAAAGCCGACCATATCCTGAGCTGCACCAAAAGAAGCATGAGCAGCAGGTCGAGGGAGGTGATTCTCCACTTCTACTCCACCATGGTGAGACCCCACCTGCAGTACTGTGTTCAGCTCTGGGGCCCCCAACATAAGGAGGACACGGACCTGTTGGAGCGCATCCAGAGGAGGGCCACAAATATGATTGGGGGCTGGAGCAGCTCTCCTATGAAGACAGGCTGAGAGAGCTGGGATTGTTCAGCCTGAAGAAAAGAAGGCTCTGGGGAGACCTTATAGAAGACTTCCAGTACCTGAAGGGACCTACAAGAGAGCTGGAGAGGGACTTTTTACAAGGGCATGTAGTGATAGGACAAGAGGTCACAGTTTTAAACTGAAAGAGAGCAGATTTAGATTAGATATTAGGAAGAAATTCTTCACGATGAGGGTGGTGAGACACTGGAACAGGTTGCCCAGCAAAGTTGCACCCTCCCTGGAAGTGTTCAAGGCCAGGTTGGATAGAGCTTTGAGCAACCAGGTCTGGTGGAAGGTGTCCCTCCCCATGGCAGGGGGTTGGAACGAGGTGATCTTTAAGGCCCCTTCCAACACAAACTAATCTATGATTCTATGATAAAGATGATATTACTTCCAGATTTTGTATATGTCCTTAGTGGTTGCCTTAATAAAGTGTGTTTCTTCCCTGCACCTTTTTCTGTGATAAATAGAATCCCCTTCCCCACACCCTTTCTCATTTAAAAAGGTTATTTTTTTCCTACACTGAGATCAAGAGCACTAGAGCAACCATATACAAGTTACAGAAATCAATGAAGGAGTTTTATTTAATCACAGCACAAAGAGATATCCCTGTGTTGTACCATCTTAAATTACCAAATATGTCTTCTTTGGGGTTGATTGCATGGTTTGTAAATTCATTTGTGCAGTGACTGTATTCATACTGAGCTTTATACAATACTGGTCACAAAGTCAGCACTTATTAAGCTAATAATAATAATAGAATGACATATTGTGAGTCTAAAGGTTTATACTTTCAAGTTTATTTTCTTTTTCAGGAACTTTGAAAAACACCTTCCACATTATATTTTTGTTTTAAGTCTTAATCCATAATTATGGAGAACTGAAGTACCAATGCCAGAGTAACAAGATTAATACCTTTTTTGACAGAATTTAATAATATGGTTTTATAATATTTAATTTTGTTCATAAAATATCTCTCAGTAGGAAACTTTTTTTACTTACCTAAACATTATTGCTTTAAAACAATTTAATTCATATTTCCGAGCACAAAGAATTTATTATGAAGGCTTGTTGGGAAGTTTTTTATAGGCTCGTGCAGGGATTAGCTTCAACTTAATTTGGATATTCAACCAATTTTGACAAGTGTAGTCCACTGAATGTGGGTTAATAATACAATCTTTAATTCGTTTATCCTCTTTTTAATATTCCAAGCCCTTTAAAAACTTGTGATATATGTAGTCTGGATAACAAAACTAGTGTTGGTCTTGATTTTGATCTCTAGAGAAAGTATCCAACCATCCGTGCAGCTGATGACGTTTTTGCCTAAGTGAAATGAGAATGAGGGAAGAACATGGACCTTTACGTAATGTATTATCAGAATCAATCTCACCAGCAAAAACTCAATCGTCTGCAATACCAAGCTTGTTATGCAGTGCATGTGGAAGCAGAAAGTCCTCCTTCTCTGCTGTGCACCAACAGTAAATGCATTCTGTTGCAAACTCAATTACCAAGCAGCAAATCTCTATTCATACCATGCATACTTTTGATGAGTTTGAAAAGCTGTTCCTCAAAAATCCCGGAGATGTAGATAGTTTGCCATAGCCATGCAAAGACAACTCTAACACTCAACTGCAGCCTGGATGCTACCCAGGTCCGAAGTTACGGAGGCACCAGCATCAGCCTGGAGCACCTGTGGTGCTTGTGGGAGACGTGGGGTAGTCACGTCATAAACCCATTTTTGCAATCCTCAAGAGAAGAAAAACCTGTGGAAAAATCCCCAAGTGGCTGGCTGGTGGGAAGGTGTGTGGACAACAATGAGCAACTGAGATCCACACGTCTATTGAATTTAAATATTCTGCATGCAGCTGGCAGGTGACAGCTTGAACAGTCCCCTGAAGGGTGTGAGTTTGGAGGACCAATGCAGAAACGGGTTTTTAGCCCTACTGTTAGTTGTCTGTATACAACAGTGACAGATGAGAATAATCAGACACAAACCAAAAACACAAATGAAACTGAGGACTGTCTGCAAACATCTCAGGTTATCACAGTTTTCTTTCCTTTACCTCCAAATAGATATTAAATCATTTCTTGGAACAGGAAGAATTAATGAGGGAACGTGATCATATGAAAGAAACACCATCATTTCCATGAGATCTGAAAGAACAAAGACATTGAACGTGCAAATCTCAGTGCTGCTTATCTGGAAAAATGCCATAGTCTTTTCAGAACTTTACTTTTATCCTTCTTTCAACTGAGTATCCCTTATGCCACATGGTACCATGACACAGCATCACTGCATGGTGAGTTTCTACCCGTACAGGAATGTGCATGGAGAAAAGGATGGCTCCAGTCACAAGGAAAATGCAACAGGCAACGTCTGAGCAGGCGTTCACAGACCAGGCAAACTTTCTGCTGCATGTCTGATAGATGTTTCCAAGACTGATTATGTCATTGTGCCAGCACAAAAACATGCATCCAGTCTTATTCTCACCGATCCAAATTCCATCCATCTGATCCAAGATCATCTCCGCTGTGAGATTCAATTGCAAAACTGAGACCCAAGGACATAACATGAACACATCATAGTCAAAACTATGATGAAAGAGGAAAAAATTGTACTTTTTGCAGTTTATGGGGGTGTGTAGCTGTGTGAATATATACATATAGTCATAAAAGGAAAGGTGGAGTATGTTTAAAAGCGAGTCAAGACTTTTTCCTTCAGTATTACAAATGATGTGGAAAAATATCCCTTGCAGCTACTGTGGAATAAATTGCAGTATGATCAGAGATACGGATCAGATGAGCAGAGAAAACTGCCGAGAGTATAGATAAACTCTGGCCTCTTTCTCTTCTGACTTTACCTCCGTAAGTTTGTTGCCTTCTTATAAGTTATAATGGCATAATTGAAGAAAAAATTGTTCTTGTCAGAATCTTTATAAATATATTTGTCCAGAAAACTCATGCCAGTAAGCTTGAGAAGGATTTTTTCTACGCTAAGAAGAAAAACAAGAATGAAGTTTTACACAATTTTCTAAATCTTGCATGGGAAAATTAAATCAGAATGATTATTCCTCTTTACTGGTAAAACAGGGATTAACGGACACACAGAGCAATTAGTAATCAGCAATCAGCAGATTTAAAACAAATAGAATGAAGGATTTTTTTTCACTCAGTGGATTGTTGCACTGTGGAACACACTGCTGCAGGATTTACTGTATGGAAAATGTATAAAGTGACTAAAAAAAGGTAATTAACCAAGAAACAGATAAAGCCTCTGGCTCAGGAGGTCTCTAAACTGCAGATTAGCAGGTCTGGGGGGGGTATAGCTCAGGAAAAGGCACTGCTTTTCTCACTCACTTTCTGCAAGCACACACAACCAGCTACTGATACCAAGCACAGCTCTCGGCAAAACATTTTCTTTAATTCAACCGGATGATTTTTATATTCTTCTTCAGTACAATTTGATTTTCACACTCCTTACTGTACTGCAATTTTTCCTCTAGCAGAAATTATACTGACTGCCGTTTGGCATTACTGGAGTCCTTTTAGTGGTCAGGACAGGGAGGGATTCTCTGCCCACAAATGTGAAACAGCCTTGCTATATATGCATCGATCCTTCATAAGTCTTTAGGATGTCATGGGTGCTCTCAGAGATACAAGCAGTTTTGATGAGCACCTGCTGCTCCATACTAATATACCAGAAAAAACGGGGCTGTGGAATTAAGCTATTTATAAAAATGAAATAAGAAATACAATGCAGTTGAATACACAATGCAAAGAAGAGCAGGAGCATTTCTTTTTAGCTGTCTAGAGAACTAGACAATGTGTGTATGCTTGTGATTTCTTTCTGAGGGATTTAAGGTAAGCCTTAAATACCAGCTGCACAGTAATGTTTTTATTAAACTGTACCCAGGCATTTCCCAAATCCAGTATATATTTTTAATTACAGTCACTTCCATTTAAGCCCTCCATTGTATTTTAACATCTTTGCTTCTTGGCTTACTACTGAGTAGCAAGAAGGTCAGTGCTTAGTGCAGGCTTGCAGTAAATTACACTTCTTCAACTGCACTTTCAATACACCTTTGTCAAAATTCTTCTAGGAAAACTGCCATTCCCACTAATGACAAATTTCATATGCTGGTTAGTCTCCATCTCACCAGCTCCCATTCACTGCTAGCATTCAGAAAGTGGCTCAATTAGTAGAGGCTTTGAGAGATGTTGCTACAGGAGATTTGTGAGGAGAGATGCCAGCAGATAAATGTGAGTCATTTTTCAGCTCAGGAGGCTTCAGCTCTGATTGCACAGACTGATTCTACTTAATTCATTTCTTTCTTTCCCTGTATGTGAGGGAGACAGCAGGTGAATAGTAAAATACAAAAACTGGAGCAAAAATGGGTGTTATTAAAGTGAATCAAAGTAACAAATGGATTGGCAAGTACACAGGTAGATTATCTATGATTCATGAGCGTATATTATTTTAAAAATGCCATTAGCCAGACTATATGGAGATGCTAGTAAATCCCCAAAGTTTTCTGAATTTTGTAACTTTCATTTTAAGTCCCTGAATTCATACAGCTTTGTGGAGGTCTGAAGGTTGTGCTCACTCTGCTCTGAGCAGGTGCTTGGAGTAGAGACCTCCTCAGCTCCTGAATGGCTTTATGATTTGTGTCTCCTGTATAAAAATTATAGATTGTCTCTCCTAGGAGTGGAAAAATATGTTGTAGAAAAAAAGACTTTGGAGATGGCTCCCACAATAAACATTGAATGTGGACACTAGGATTGAAGAGTTCCCAAATACATCAGAGTCTGGAAAATGTTGACCAAGAATACATTTAACTGAGGGGATAAAATTAATCAATTCACAGTCGTCTAGGTGTATGGGGGAGTTTAGTGAAGAATGAAGTTCAGACCTACTTTTCATCAAGTTAACATGGGGCCAACAACAACTACCAAGCAGTACCTGACCAGTCTGTTGTCCAGTATTTTGAATAAGGGTCATAGGTTACCTGCTAGTAAAGACAAACGTGTTCCAGGTGAGCAATGCAAAACCCTATTTAAGGGTGGACTGTAAAAACGCATGTGTTGTTTCTTAACAGTTCAAGGTGTGAACTGCTTTTGTTGTGCTGGTGGAGCAGCTGTGACTACCCCCAGCACAGAATGTCCCACAGGAATGCCCCAAGTGAGGGATGGATTTGCAGTCAGAAGCTATGGTCATGGCTAGGAAGAAATAAAAAGATTCAGATACAGATGACATGGTTTACAGAACAAAAATGATGTAGGGTGCAGCCCTAATTGAATTCACACTCCTGAGTTGTGAGGGTTGGTCTCTACCTTTTCTTTTGCTCATTCTGGAAGGATCAGCACTGGGAAATGAATGTGGCTGGTCTTCTAATAGCACCTGTACACTAGCAATACCAGAAACTCTGGAGTTTTGTCCAGTTTTAGATTTCTTTGTTAAAAAAAGTGCTGCATCTTCTTAGATCCCTTATGGAGTCCAAGTCTGGACAGCCCTTTTTCATAAATAATCAGAATTGTTCTCTTTCTTCAAACTCCTGGTTTTATGCTGATTTTCTAGTAAGCTGATTCCTTGCAAAATTTTCAGTGAAGGTTTCTAAATTCCACACACCTTAAAGGTAAAGAAAAAACCCCTTAAAAATCTGTAGCATGAGTTCTAGTGGGAAGAAGAAGAAGAAAGTACTGATGGCTTCTACATATTCAGGAGCTGGCAGGAATTCCTGATGGAAATCAAGGGACATTCTTCCATTGACTTCAACAGGAAAAAAAAATTCACCTTTAGATAATAAAGAATCACTTGGGGGAAAAAAAATAAATCTGCTAGTAGGAAATGAAAGAATCGTTGAAGTTGAATCTTTCTTCAGAAAAGGAGTGGAATCAACAAATTTCTGAAGTTCACCAAAAAATGATGTTTTCTTTGTTTCCAGATGTCTAAACAATTCAGTTTAACGTAACTATATGAGAACTGGATGTCTTCTGGGTAGAAATTATATTTTGTTTTAGAATGTAAAGATAGGCACATAAGGCAGTTAATACGATGTAAGCTAGAGTCTGAATTTGCAGTAATTTAGCTCATCTGTGGTAACTGCCTTTGGGGAGACTTTTACATGGTTATAAATGTGTGGTAATTTGAGGTTGCCTATCCCTCTTCTGAATTCCCCCTCTTGAAAGTAAATGATCTTACATTTACTAATGGGTAAAAAGGTGCACAGTTATTACTAAGTAGCCTAACACTTGTGGCAACTTGTTTGCACATCCTTAAGATCAGTTAATTACAGAAGAAAAAAAAAGGAAGGAATTAGAGCCATAACAAAGCACTCTGAAATTATCAAAAGAAAATTATTTTATTTATTGAAATTTAATCTTTTATAGGTTTTCTACTTACATAAATATACAAGATTTTTTGCCATACTTCCTGATTCACTAGGCCTTATTCACAGGTATTATTCAAAATTTCAATATTTTAAGTCCAGAAAACCAATTGCCACTCGAGAGTGAATATTTCCTTCTGCTTTGTCTCCGACTCACAGCTGACTAAAGTGAGAGAGGTTTTTTTTATTTAGATTGTAAAAAGTTTTAGATGATTAATTGTGAACCCAAATACTAACTTCATATTCCGTTTATCTTCCACATTTGTGATCATTTGTCCCTCTGCAGTAGAGATGGATGTCTACTAGATCATAACGAAGTGTATCATGCTTCATTTGTGAGGTGTAAATGTCATCAATGGTGAAGAATTAGGTTTAGTTGTCTGCTGACCAGCCTTAATCAAAAGAAGTGTTTAGGATTTCAGGCAGAATAATGCACCAACACCAAAGTATGACATCCCTCCTGCAAGCTAGTAGGAGCTGTGTTCAAAACAAAGGGAAAAAAGTGATTCTCTATGCAGCAGACAGTGAACTTGGGATTTCCACACCATGGATGTTATAGCACCAAAATTTTGTGTGGATTCAAGGGGATACCTGAAAATGACAGTACTGCCTTGCAAGCCTGGGGTTGTAATGTCTCTAATCCCTTTCCTTTCCCTTCCAGTGGATCTGACCCTAATAACCAGGAGAGTAATGAGAAACAGAAAAAGAAAGTTTGAGAACTCATATCGAATGAAAATTTCTGGATTTAGTTCTTACTATAAAACACCATATGAAATTTCACATATTTTCACAATTGTTGCCAAATGTTGTACCATTTATTTTCACAACAGTTGTCCAAAAATTCTTTAACATGGTTCTGTACTCTCTCTCCAATAACAAAAATTGTTGACTAACTTTACCGGAAATCTCCTTTAATTATAAGTGGCCACAGACTTAGCCTTTCATACAAACATTAAATTAGAAGTGTCCACAGGGTTGCATACAAATCAGGATCCACAGTTGCCAGCCAAACCACATACCGTAGATGTGGCTTTGTAGGAAGAACCCAAGAATTTTCATTCCAAACCACAGGTACCTACTACTATCTTGTTCTTGTCAGTAATAAAGCTGACAGCTTGCATGGGAACCAGCAACTCTGTGTCCACACCATGGAAGACATCTAATATCCCTTTCATCCGTTGGCCTTGGTGAACAACCAAACATGCCACAACAACACAAGTTGTCCCTTGAGGAATTTAATATTGCTAGTAATTTATGTAATTCACAGGGTTGTTCTTCTTCTCTAGGAACAATTCACTTACATGTTGCCCAGTTTTCTGTTCCACCTATGCAGAATTATAAAGGAGAGAGAAAGTTCAAGGTGAGGTATTTCCTCCTGACTTCATGCACTTCTCAATTTTTTTTTACAAAAATTGAAAAGGGATAGGTGAGATTGGAAAACAGGCAAAACTGTATCTGGCCCATCTCTGCTGTGATGAGTTCATTTCATCTGAGCAAACTATTTTCATAAGCGTGAAGGAAACATCTCCAAAGCTGGGGAAGAAATACTCCACTTCCTCCGCACCCACCGAGCTTATAGGATCAGTCATGCTGTGGGAACCTGCCTTGAAGTTCTTGGCCTCATAAGGAATCTGAACACACACACACACTGATATCAGATTCTTTCTGAGTGTTTCCAAAACACCAGGAGAGACCTGATTCCCTATTCCTTTTCAAGTTGTTCCTAAAGTGGTGTAAAGCTCAGTTTCAATGTCTTGCTCCCACTAACCAAAGCATGTAAAGAAAATATCCCCCCTGCTCTACATACAGAATCTTAAGGATGAGCGGTGATGTCTCCTGAACATCAGAGCTCACAGACAGAAGAAACAAAAACAGCACGTCTTGTGTGGAAATAAACATTTCATAATTGCTAATGTTTCCTTTTGGATAAGTGAAAAGCCTGAACACATTAAATAAAAAAAAAAAGGATTTAATTTCTAGTTTAAATACAGCTGCAGTAATTCTTATACACCACACAGCTGTTCAGAGGCCTGGCAGCTGTCCATATCTTATGTGTCCTATCATGTGTTTTCCAGTATTGTCTTCTTGACACATAAAGACCATCTTTAACTGTTGGGAAAAGATTGTAGTCCTTGTCAGGTAGATACTGCTGCATAGTTAAAGACATCTATGTCTCATCACTGCTGCCTTTTGCACCTGTCAAGCCTCTTTACTTATCTCCCCATGACTGTGCTCTTGTTACAAAGGAGAATAATTCGGTTTTGCCACTTCTGTGTTTGACATAATCCTACATACTGATGGCGGACCCCAAATTGTACACTTGTTTGTTAGACACAAACCAAAATCATAGCTAACACACATTTATATTGTGCAAATAACTGGGATGGCAAATGGTTCGACCAAAACACCAACAGATGTGTCAGTTCCACTGCCAGTGCAGAGTGGGAAGGGAGGCCGACAAGTTTTCCTGCCAGCACGTGATGTCATTCTGAATTCATTTCTTAGAGAATAGAATTTCAGCTTTTATCGAGAAAATGAGAATGAAGAACATCGTACCCAGTATCACGAGCAATTTTGTAAATAAGCTTCTCAATTTTTTCTGCCAACTTTTATTCCAAGCAAAAATAGATGTGGTCGCAATGCTGTTAGACTGCACAGCGAACATGTATTGTAATGTTTAGCTAAAGATATTGTGCAGCTCTGGGAAAGGTTTCCTCCGCTCTGGCTTCTGACAGCTTCCAAAATACCAGTTACAAAAGCCTAATGAGATGCTGGTGCAACAGAGGCAACGTTTTCCTTTTACAGCTGGGGAAACTGAGGTTGGAGAAACAAAGTTCTCCATAGCACATGGCACGCTCATCCCTGGTGGTATTCCCTCGGTACCTTTGACGGGTGACTTTGGAGAAAGACAAAAGCAGAGGTAAGATGCAATAGGGCTCTGGGTAACCTGCCTGTGCCTCGCTGGCCAGGATTTGGCAGTCCTGATTTGGTGCCTTGCTGCGTGCAGGTTTACATGGCTCCTGGGCTGGTGCCGGCTCGTGTTCAGCCAGCTCACAGGACGAGAGAGGAGTGTGGTGCTTACACCTGTCTTTGTAGGTGCTGCTTATGTCTTCTGTTGTTATGAAATATAAAAATGACTTTAAAAGAGCATTAAGGTTAAGCAATAAGCAAGCAAAGATTTTCCTCCTTCATGCATGGCACTGAATCTATTTTTCCATTGTGCTGTTGGTTTTTCTCTTTTTTAAAACCGTAGATTAACTTCTGTATCACTTGTTAGCCCCACCCTGCCTCCTCCCATATTTGTATATTTGAATTAATTTCATTGTCCTCATGTTCCAGCATATCAAAGCAAGATGTTTTTACATGATAAGTTCTCTCTGTGCAACTTGGGTAAATAGTTTTCCCAGAAATGTTTCACTCGCTGCTGTGTTACGTACGTCACCTGTAGTTTGTAGCTGAAGTAGAGTTTTACTAGGTAACTATTGTACAAAGGACATTCCCTGGCACTATTTGCCCTTAATCTGGGAAACAGTAAGAACAGCCCCAAGTTACTTGTGTACCTAAAGATACAGAAAAAATATTAGTTCAGAAACAATATGTTATCGTATTTTATAATGCATATAACATTTTTGGCTATTCACTCCTGGGCACAGGTAAGTTCATTTTTAACTTGAATTCAGAGTCCAGTGCATTTTGGCATATGAAAGTCTGTTTACAGAGTTATTCATTTCCTGGATTGTTTTATTTTAATAAAGGAAAAGAGGAGGCCCTCCAGAGCTCAGCTTGTGAGCAGCTCATTGCATGTATCAGCTCTTCATCCTTTCTCAGACACATATATTACATATTGAACAAAAAAAAAAAAATCTTGGACAGACTTTATACTATGATTTTCAAATGCTAACAAGATGGTAAATGGAAAGAATTTCTTTCCAGAAGAAAGCTGCACACCTCTCTCAGCCAAAAGCTATTTTCAGCCACTCTAAGCTTGAAACTTCTCAGCTCTGCTTTTCCTCAGATCCCCCCAAGAAAGACTTTTTATAGAAAGGGAATTATCAAAGCTTCTGCAAGAGCAGCGGACATGGGATTAACCTGTGGTGTCTTTCAACCACAACTTTTTGTTTTCTTTTTCCTTTCTTCACAACAGCAGCCTTCTTGGTCAAGCTGTCAAACAAGTCCACACCAAAGATTAGAAATATTCTTTGAGAGTGTCACTGTCCCAAAATGTACTGCAGCAATGGTTTTGCAGTCTCACCTGAAGGTCACTCCCTCAGAGTTTCCCTCTTGACTTTTGCCTGGTAGACTCCAGCACATACTTTGCTTCAGATTTTCCTTCATGTTCCTTCATAGGCCACTGCAGCCACATTCTCTCTTCCTTGGTGCTTACACCCTCCACTTATAGGCACTTAGCTTGTCTCCCTTTAGCTATACATACTCAGTTCTTTTCATCTTTCGTCATAAATCAATCATTCCAGAGCTTAATCAGTTGTGTTCTTTTCCCTGAAACACTCTCCTGTTCCTCTCTCCCCACTGTGAGTGTTATGTGCCCATAAAAAAACTCATTTTTCTAATTGCATGACCAGACAAAAATACAGCCAAAGCAGGACGGTCATCTTATGAGTACATCATGGCAGTCAACTATAGTGATAAGAATTTAAAAATACAATGTGTCTTGACTGGTGCATGATCACTCTCTTTAGTAGCTGTCAATCAGCTGATTATTTTGGTGTCACTTGTTAAAAAAGAGGGATTCGAGAAAGTAGCCTGGGTGCAGGCAAGGATGGCAAATACTAGTGTTTTATTTCAGACATGAACTGACCCATGGGGCCCAAAACATCACAGACAGTGTGGGAATTTGAATCTAAATGCGGCCTCCACGGCTCACACCATTCACTTTTACTTGAGGGATTCAGCCTCGTAACTTTCCTGAAGTCAAGCTGTTCCCACCTTCCCAACTCAAGCAACTTCCCAACTCCACTAAAACTACCAGACTGATCAGGATGAAAGTCATCCATAGGCATGTAAGCCACAAAGTTTTCCCTTTGAACTACAGATTAACTGCTAGAAAAGGAAACACAGTAAAGTAAGCGAGGAGAGAGCAGAAGGATGAGTCTAAAGGTAAACAACACTGGAAAAGCTGCAATTTTTTATGTTTTATATTGACCTGATAGGACAGGGAGGCAAATAAAGGACCCAGTTCTGCTGCTAGACTTCTTTATTTCTGGATCTGAAGAAGCAAGACTGTTTTTCCCGCTCTTAGTTGGGAAGACTAAGAGAGCAGCTCATGAGTCTCACGGAGCTGTACAACTCTGGCCTCTGAAGATGCACGGAAGTGACTGTAAGTCCAGCAGCTCCCCTGGAGAAGTCGGGTAGACTCTGGGGACAGCACAGTGCTCCTTTGCACACTGCTGTTGCTAGAGGAGATGCTAACACAGGTGAGGACACAATACAAAAAGGTACCATGCAAACACAGATGAACGTGAAAAGGAGACCACGTAGACACAGGTGAATATGACTACAGATGAAGCTGACAGGGGAGCTACTCCTGGTGGCTTATGTAAGCAAAACAATTTTATCAGCTTCAAAGGCAAAACAGCAGCCAGGATACTCTGTTCATAATTTGGGGGATTTTTGAAATCATAACTCTTTCATTATAAAGTGCCTTAAGCCCTCAGCCACAGCAATCAAGCCCCGCAATATCCGGTGTCATGTAAAGAAGTACCTTCTGTATTGTAACAAACACCATCAAAGGGCTTAAGTCTATATCATGTTAGTCATAAGAAATTACTGGTGATATTTATGATGAGTACATTTCCTTATAAAAAATTTTATGATCCTTGCTTTCATAGTGATCATCAATGGTCAAGATAAAAAAAGCATTCCTAAATAGGAAATTACTTCAGTGTGTGCTTATATCTTCAGCCTACTTCACATCCTTGGAACCAAATGGGTCTTACCCACATGCTGCAGTGAGGCTGGTCCTGAGATGCCTACTTGCAGTAATTGTGACAGTCTACAAATATTTGGCATAACCAACTTTTTGGCAGATCTTTTCTGCAAATACGACTACATGCTAAATTTAGTTCTAGAAGTACATTGCTGATCAACATTTTTTATGACCAAGTACCATGGGCACAAGAACTCTGTAACACATAAAGCCTTAGTCTTGCAATATAAGCAGTGTTACCTTCGATTAATTTTGCCCTCGCTTTCCTGCATGTGCAGTGATGAGATCCATCCTGTTAATGTCTGATAGTGACTGGAGGTCAGGGACAAAATCTCACTTTGTCTTGGCCATAGGAATCTGTACAAATATGACCACTGCAGGTACACAACAGACCCTGAACATTTCAGACAGTGTGCTATAATCAGACTTTTCAAGCAGAAGAAATTTTGCACTAGAGTGAAAGTTCTGCACTGTCTGAAGAGGCTTTTTCATGGTAAATATTGAGCCATAACATAACAGACAGAAACCACTATATGCTTCTGCATATGGTAATGTTTTAATGCAATAGTAAGAATCCAGTCTGCAAGGATTGCAAATCCTGAAATTTTATCTTGCTCATTTCAATCATCGAAAGACCTTCAATGTGCACACTTTGTCTGCAGTCAAATCTTACAAGGCTTGACATATCACCATATCGTTGTGGTCTGTTAAATTGGTACTTCTTCACAAGTTGTTTTTCAGAGGGGCTGCACTCCAGCAGATCCATCATCCCCCACTCGGCAAGATGTGGCCACCCCAGTGTCTGAGACTGAAGTAGAAAGGTGAGAAAGCTCTAACAGTGTAAAAGCATAAAGCAGCTTGTTTGTCTCCTGTAAATACCTAGGGATAATTTGAAACTAGCTTCTTGAGAGAAGAAAAGCTGAATAAAGAAACAATTTCTGCCAATGTCTATCACTTGACAGATGGCATACTAAGGAATATAACACCTACCTGTAACTTACACAGAGCTCTCTCAGGTCTGTGAGAGATCCTTGGATGGATATTTTTCTGCCCATTGCACTGTGATTTAGAAAGTGTACTTAGTTTTTCAAGTCACTTGTATGCTCTGGGAATAACCTCTACAAAGATTACATATTTCGTAAAAGATCTGGCAAAATTTCAGGCAGTTTTCAAGATGTCTTGTATATGCAAAGGGAACTTTGATTTCACGATTAGGATAGATTTATAGCAGCAGTAGCACCTATTTAACTATTATGATAATGCATGAAAAAAACTATTGTATATTACATTGAACTGAAATGACATCTGTTGAATGCTGTTAAGTTCAGAGGTGATTTCTCTCAGTATTTGTGGGTATCCAGGGTTTTTTTTAGGCATGTCATACATTTAAGAATGAGAAACAAATATTTGTGATCTTTTAATGAGCTCTGTAAGTATCATACCACTTCTAGAGTAATTTTATTCATAGAAAGAAACTGTATGACATAATCTTTGTCAAAACCTGTCTGAATTTTTTGTCTACGTATCTGCTCACTGTGTTCTTGCACAGGTGAGGACTGAAGCCCTGACTAGAGACAGGAGTTTGGCATTGCAATGTTCAACAATTCAATATATAGCCATGCTACTGTCATCAACCTGGCAAAAGATATGAGATCCAGCTCTGAGAAGTCATTGTCAAATGAAGCTATTGTTGAACTAAAATATTCAATCGGCCTCACATTAGACTTAAAGCTAAGTGCCTGATCCTTAGGTGTTATGGTAGGTTTCTACTCTCAGTAATCACTGATTTTGGATGTAAAAGTTTAACAGAAAATACTGACTCATGTTCACTAGAGGAATAAAAATCACTTCCTTTGATAGAAACAGGAATATTCATAGAAGAATTGTAACAAGACAAAAGGAACTTTGTCTTGTCTTTGAGTTTGAAGTTTTTAAACTGTGTCCCCCAAATACATTGCTATGCTCAGGTGTGTTGTGTGTACGGACATTCATTGATGTTTTCTGTAAGCAATGGTATTTAAATAAATAAATAAACTACACATTCCTGTAAAGTTCAAGTAAGATGTGGCACAGGGCTTTCTATGTATCTTCTCTCAGCCACTCAGATGTAATTTTCTAAGCCCTTTGTTTTATTATCAGACTACATGAAAGAATTAGGAAAAACTCATGTATTTTAAAGATGCTGTGCAATTAATAATGTTAATCGAGAATTTGTGGTGGAGTTAATTCCCAGCAAAGCTGATGAAAACAAGGTTCAGTCTGATGCCCAAATGGAGGAAAAATTCTCAGTCAATTGTAAAGGTAAATGTTTTATGCAGAACAGGTTCAATATCATGTTTGGGTGTTCAAAGATGCATTCTCCTGCTGCAAGCAGAATCTTTTTTAAGGCTCATTAAAATTTTGTATCAAAACTGCTTTGGAATCAAAAGTAGATTTTAACTAATTTTGTAATGCTGATTTTATTTTTGTAGTAAGCATCAAGAGTGGCAGTCTTCTACTCAAACATAATTGCTTACACTTTAGGCACATACCTCTGAGCTAATAAGCTACACTCATAGAAACCTGCTCTTGCAGACTGTGATCCATCTCAGCTTTGTAAATAGAGCTGATAACTCCGAAAATATCTATTGCATTTCATGACCATACAGACAGCCATGAAGGCTACGTGGTGTTTGGCTATGTGGTGTACATCTCCGCCAGTAAGGGGATCTGCATGACACTTACTTAGTGTCAAACAGCTTACCACCAAAGTGGAAAGTTTCACGTTTTGACTTTTCTGTTAGAAAACGAACTCTGCAAAGCCCTAGCTTTATGGTCAAAAGCACAGAAAAACTGAAGGACAATAGACTAAAGACTTTGAATAATTAGATTTTCACCATAAACTAAAGCCTTTTTGTCTTTAAGGAATATGCGTTTAAAATAAAACAGAAATAAATATTCATAACATTTCCCAATGTAGATGTAGCCATGTATCACAGTTTTCACTTCTCCATCTCTAGACATAAAACGAAAAATCCCCACCTTTTCTTTTTAATTCTTGCCTCTTTTTTTGAAATGTATTCAGCCTGCTTACACTGCCAGGAAAGCAAAGTTAATAAGCCAATTTGTTTTCTTTTAAAGAAGATATCCTTGTGTTTTATCTCAGGTTGCTTTTAAAGCTACAGAGGAAGCACCTGTAAACATGTGTTGCAGAACTATATCATTATCCTCATTCAAATCCTTTGCAAACACCATTAGTCAGGCACTGTTTTTAAACTGAATAGTAGCATAACATGCTTCTAGTGATGACTCCTTGTTTTTGTGTGCGTTGTTTATAGTCTTCTGTACAAGGAGGTGTCTTCTGTCCATTACATGAAGACTGCAAGTCAGGTGGTCAGATTGTCCATGGTAGGATTACAAAGACAACATGAGAAGGAACATTTTGTCTTCTAGCAGATATATTTCTGAGGTTAATATACCTTTTCCCAGTACATGATCCACTCATCTAAAGTGACTATTCTTTTGCAGCTTCTGTCCAGCCTAGTGGTCCTTTGCATTGAAACTTGACAATGGATTTGAAGTCTTAATTAAGTAGAGGACTGACAGACACACAGACTGATCACAAAATATTTCTTACCAAAGCACTTGATTCCTTCATATTTCATGGTTGAAAGCACTGAGTTTCATTTTTGGGGTTTTAGAAGGAACAGTGCCCAGACCATAGGCACTATCAGGTGGCTCGCAGGTGTTTTGTTCCTCTTGAATTTCTTTAATTTCAGTGGGAAAACTGGTCTTCAATTCTTATTAATCTTGTTTTGCTCCATGAATCTATTTGATATTTTACTTTTACTTCCACAGGTGACTGAAAAATTTCCATAGATTTATATTGCACAGGTGATTCAGGTGATACACTCATTTGAAGGTGACATGTGGAACCAAAGACCTTCCAGCATGCTCCAGTGATAACCCAAAGGTATCCTGACTTCAGGGCTTGCTATGTAGCCTAAACTTTACCACTCCAACCCTTAAAAACTTTCTTTTCCACTGTATGCTGAGTAAGGCTTATAGCAAATCTATACTTCTGCTTAACCTTTTACAACTGTGCTGGTCATCATGTTCAGCCAGCTCTATTTTCCTTTAGTAGTGACAAAAGAAAATGACAGTCAAATATATCTCAAAAAAAAAGAGCAGGAACTAAAAAATACTGCCTGACCATTTCTGTCCTTGAGGACATCATTATTCCAGGTGGCAAACTGAATTTAGGCAGAGGGTAAGTTTTTGGTTGACAGGTAGAATGTCTATAGGTTTACACTGATAGGTAGTCTGGAAAAGAGAATGAGAGGGAAGTCTTGATGTGGAACTGAATGTGAAGAACAGAATATACCAAATATATTGAAATCCCAGTAACTTCAATGGGCATGCCACATGTTTTAGAAGACACAAGGGAGACAGAATGGATTCCTTGGATGGCCATTGCTTAAGTTCATGACTATTCATAGGGAAAATAGACTGATATATCATTGAGGTGTCTGAGTTCTCACTATGGATGACCAGTGACAGGAATATACATCCCTGACTGATGAAGCAGTGACAATGAGAGTGAAGGCACCACAGGTTTTATGGAGCAAGGATGTCATAGCGACAACTGGGCAATGAGTTCCTCATCCTGTTGGCTGGTTGCTCTCTGCCCACCTCAAAGAGGCAGAGTTATTCTGCATCAGTCAGATCCAATGCTATAGACTTTCAATCAGCTGAAAAAATACTCACTTTTACAAGATGACAATTTAACAGGCAGCTCTCCTGCTTGCTTTCTATTTACTGAAACAAGGCAGCCTATAAATATGGGACTTGGTACAGCGCAGGGCCAACGTATGGGTCCGTCTTGGCTCTCTGTATATAAATACAGGTGAGTCACTGGATGTGCCTATACACACCTTGAAAGAAAAATACCTAAAGTAATCACTGATTGCCAGGAACGTGTGCCAGATTGTTTGCAATGTCCTTTGCTCCTCCTTGGCTCATCATTCATGACTGTCGAGCCAAGTCAGAGTCTGCCCTTTGGCTCATTTCATTGGCTGCTTCATTGCTACAATGCACACATTTTTTAATGAAAGATTGTTTACAGCCATGTACATATATACACATACAGACATATTTCCAACAGATTTTAGCATGGCTTGTCACAAGTTTAATAGCTCTTCTTCTAAAAGGTATGAAGTGAATACTATTTATGCTCATGATGGCATGAACAGAAGTTTCTGTGCTTCTGAGGATTTTACTTCAGTGTTTGCTTACTTGCTTCATGGAAGCCTTACTGGTATTACTTTAATTCGCTTACATGAAAGAAGAGTCAAGTAAAGAATTTCTGTAGGTAATGCACATTAAGTAAGGTAGGTAACCTACATTAAGTAAATGGTCCCTTTTAGAGCAAAATTTGTGCCTGTGCATAAATGCGACCAAATGGTACAATTCTAATCTTACTTGATGATGTGGAAGCATTTAGGAACTTCTATGAATTCAGTGGACTTGTTATAGACCACAATTGTCACAGCTGAGAACAGAATTTGGTTTGCAACCCAAAGGAAGCCCAAACTTCCCCTTTTCTCTTTGCTGATGGTGTGCATGGTGCACAGTACTTTTTTGCTGTAGTGAGATGAAAGATGTTTTCAAAGATACTCTTGCAATAATAAAGTGAGAGTGCTGTACAGACAGCTTTTAACTGGGAAACACTCCACTTTTCAAAAAAGTTCTCTCCTCCTCTGTGCAAGAGCTTTGCCAAAGGGTGTACATGTTACTGTTGCAGCCAAAATTACTGTTATAGCCAAGGGATGTACACGTTTCTGCGTAAATGCGTTGCCAAAGGGTGTGCAAGTTACAGTTCAAAGTTACAGTTAAAGGGGCATTCCTAGCTTTAACGTATGTGATCTGCTTACCCAGTCAATTAAACATGGTTTATTTTCAGATAGCTGAGGGGATTGCTCATGTGATGCACAGCCTATTGCTGTGGGAGCCCTTAAAAACAAGTTCTCTTTTAACTTTTTTACTGTTATGCAAGGTATTACTGGTACTCATGGTATTCCCCATTCTTTGTACAGTACATGCTTCTACAAAGAATAGCTTACCTCCAATTAAAGATGGTAAAAGTGCTGCATTTTTTTCCTCTATGGGTGCCAAATATACTGCAAATTTGCCCCAGGCCATGCATGGTTGTTTAGCGGACTACTGTGTGCAGCTGTAGTCGCATTTTGTAAGATTCTGAATTAATGGTACTCTCTCAGGAAACAGATCTGGTTGGCATACCGAATTATTCAGCATAAAATACCTTTTCGGTAGATGGTGGGGGCAAAACCACGGAAAACAAAATGCGAGAAAGGATAGAGAATGGCTCAAGAATGTAACACAAGAAAACTAAAGGAGTTGAAAGTGTACGATGAATTGTCCATATTTTCTGGCAGGCTCCATGGGAAATCTCATGGCTCTGTGCAGGGTAAGTGCTCTTTCTTATGCTATAACTTCTTAGAGTAATCCATTACTGTTGTATCAGAACTCCTCACCGGTGTCAATAGGTTCATCTGTTGTTGTGGGTGATACTAAACAGATGCTTGCATCCTTGAAATCTGGGCATAGTTCATCTGGTCTATTTTGCTTTAAGAGGAGGAGTTGCACCAACACTTCCACTGACACTTCCTTTGACCATATAGAGACACCAGGGTGGCTTCATCAAGAAGAAGCCTTACATCCACCTTTGCCTTTAGGCATTTACAGCACTAACATTTGCCTTTACACATCTACAGCAAGACATCAGGCAGTGCTAGGAATATGATCTATCTGAACCAGAGAGAGATGTCTAATCTTTCTGAAACAGATATGAAAATGTTGTCCTCTTGAGCTGTTTGCTTACCTCCATAGACTAGTCAGAGAATTTACCATGATTAAATCAGACTAGATTAGGACTAACTTCTACATGCTTAAAGTTAGATGAGATAAATCTCTTTGTCTCACAACTGATTCACAGCAGAAACAACGCAGTTCAAAGAAAGACAAACAAGATGAGTAGGAGCAAGGAGTGCTTCTGTTTGACATGCGTATGATGAGAAATTCATTTAGAGGGAAAGCGGGTAAAGAGTAACATGATAGGTCTGTTCACTAGTAAACTAGAAGAGATGAAATAAACGCAGCATCCCTACCCTATCCCAGTCAGGAGCAAAGGAGCACCAAATAGGATGGAACAAGCCTGAACACAGAAAAGGGGTCTCCTTCCCTCCATACTGCACAATGATCCCACAGCCATGACATAGCAAAGACTTCAACAGTTTCAAAGGATTTGGAAAAAGGTGTCCGCTNGCAGCATCCCTACCCTATCCCAGTCAGGAGCAAAGGAGCACCAAATAGGATGGAACAAGCCTGAACACAGAAAAGGGGTCTCCTTCCCTCCATACTGCACAATGATCCCACAGCCATGACATAGCAAAGACTTCAACAGTTTCAAAGGATTTGGAAAAAGATGTCCGCTATATCAAGACAATGAGGATATCAGCAGTTACCTTGATTAGTGAAAAAATGTAATTATTTTCTCACAACAGGGGTAAAGTGATACACTTTTTTTTATGATACATACAGATTAGTGCAAATTCAACTACTGACCTTGTCATTAGTCATTATATGAGAAAGAAAAAAAAGTGTACATTTGCCCCAAGCCTATGTTTGATTCCTGGATCTGTAGCCATATTTACCTGATGCTTGTAAACAAGCCAAAACTTGCATGCATAAAATTGATATTTTCCCTTACAAATTTGTTTAGAATTTGCTCCTTATGTTGCATGTAAAAAGTAACATCACTTTTATTTGTTGAAATGAAATAACTTCTAACTTTCTCTTTTATGTCTTCCACTTTTACAAGATGTTTCTTCTGGCAGTATCAGTCAACTTTCTTTACCTCATTCTTTGTTCCCACATTGCCAATATTTCTGTGCTGTTGACTTCTGCACATATCCCCAGGAGTTTTTCTGATGATACTGTGAACAGGAGACCCTGGATGTTTACCAACTCCTTACTTATTTATTATACCTGGCTCACTTCCTAGGACACAGTGAAAACAGTGTCTGTTCTTGCTGATTGCTAAACAAACCTTGTAAGGAAACAGTCCTCCGGTACGTCTAGGAACGTTGCTTCTTCCTTTGGGACCCCATCACTGTTGTCAAGGGCGACACCTGGAAAGTAGTAGCTGTCTGAGCTTTTGTACAAACCTTGCTACCTGCATATTTATCCATATTTTTCAACAATATGCAAAGGGCTATCTATTCTGTTTTCTTGCTGTTGTCTTTGGTATTTATTGGGTTATACCTCAAAACCTGTGAGTCGTGTTGTCAAACGATGCATATAATTTATTGAAATGTTCTCTCTTGCATTTAACTCAAGTCTTAAATTTAAACATACTGCTTTGACAAACTTATCAGGGTGTGGAAAGCTCCAGGGCTAGAATGAAGGTTTCTGCTCCTCAAAGAATCTCTAATTCTGCTGCAGGTGAATACACTTGCTGCTTTTCCATGTGTACTATGTTCAGCATTACATAGGCCTGAAATTTTCAGCACTACCTTAGGGATTTCAATACTCATGGCCCATTAAAACAGCATCCTAGAAGTTTCCAGAAGACTTCCAGCAGTGTTTATACAGATGCGAGCCTCGTGCCTCATCTCTGACTGGCTTGCCTCATCCCTGACTGGACTGCCACTTAAAAGCTTATCAAACATTAAAACTTGCATTATCCCAAATGCATTGTGCCGGACCTCCATGATGATGTTGCCTTTTATATTGGTCATAGTGAATCTCCAGCAAAAAGAATTTGCATTTTATTTTACATCTGTCAGGAAGTTTGTGTTTTTCCATCTTTTTTTCTTCTGGTCTGCCTCAATTTTAATTCAGTGACGTTTCTACCAGAACTCCTACTGTGCAGCCACTATTTTAAAACTGAATAGTGTCTGGCAAAAGACGGTCAACGCTTCAGTTCTGAAGGGCTTTTTAAGCAACCCTGGCTGTCAACCTGCTACACAGCATGTTATATATGCCTCATTCGCACCACAGGTCTCTGGGGTTTGTCAATGTAAATGTGAAACTGTCCAAACACTGGAAGTCTTGCAGTGGAAAACACTGCTGGTAAAGCAGAAGAAAGCAAAGAAAAAAAGCAACAGAGAGGAAAGATACAAAAAAATGAAACCAACCTCTGAGGTGCTGATGGTATTTCTGAATGGTATTTTTTAAAAATATGCTAGCTGTCATTTTTGCCTGAAGGAGTTTGACTTCTCTCATTGCCTGAGTGCATGGTGGGATCAAAGAGATGACCACAGTCTCAGTTCCAGTCTCTGAGCTCTTGGTGTGTATCTCAAAGTCTCTCCCTATTTCTGCAATCCCTAGCAAAATGTGGTGAGAACTCCTGAGTGTATTTCTGAGTAGGAGGAGTGTTTCACCACTCTCCTGCACCCATCTCGCACCATAACCAAGAGATGTTGCATTTCTCCTTGTCATGCAGGAGTCCTGGGCGAAGGCAGACACAGGATATGCCAAGCCTCCTCCAGTGATTTCACACAAACCCATTTGTTCTTCTAGAAGCCCATCCTCTATTTCTCTATTTTTTATCACCTGACAAATTTCCAAGACCTTTCAGTTCACTCAGTCTGACAGGAAATGGATATCACTTACTCTCAGATTCCCATTAAACAGACTGTGACACACGTCCCGCTGTTCAATTCCCAATGTGACTGAGAAATCATGTGTAGCACTACAGCAAGTTTTTTCTTGCACTGACTTGTAACTGCAGGGAGAGCTGGCTCTGTACCACAAGAGGTTACACATAGCTTTAAGAACTGTAATGCTATTTTATCTGCCGCATTGAATACATATAATGGCAAATATGGAGAGTAGATAAGCATCTGTGTGTGCATAGAGGATAAAGTCAGACCAAATGTGAAACAGATAATCCTGCTTACCTCAACTGTATCAGCCTTGCAGAGCATCCACATCTTGCCTTCACTCTTGTGCCTTCACTTGACTCTTCAGTCTTCTGCCTTCACTGCCAAGGAGCAGGGGGGCACCTCCTGGTCAGACACTTCCAACCTGCTTTGCAAGAGGTGTCATAGCCCAACTCAAAATGCCCTTAAATAGTGTGGTAAGTAAGTAGGGGCTGGCGATTGCAGGATGGGACAGGGCAGGGACACAGCCAATCCAAGGTGAGCCATCCATCGAATATGCTGGGAGTCGGCAGGCATCAGGGTCCTCAACAGAGATTAAGTGTCCATTTACTGATTAGCATCAACTACTCGATTCACTGTATCTTTGTCTTGCAGTTAGAGCATCTACTACTGGCCACAAGAACATTATCCTTGACTACACGTACCCTTACTTTGAACAATATAGTCATTCTGAAGATTTTTATGTTCTGATTGGTCATCCTACTTGTACAAGAAAGCTCATGCTGCCAGAGAGGTCAAAAGTTGGAGAACATTTCAGAACTGTTGAAAAACTCTCATATTTTGTAAGTACTCCAGGACAAATCACCCAATCTGATCTAACTTGTGTAAGTAAGTGGCCCGACATTCAACATCCCTGGGCCTTTCCAGGCTTCTACAGGGATTTTCACAACCCTGGAGTGTTCAAGGGAGGGCTGTGGAAAAGCAAGCTTCTGGCCTCTCTCTTTACCTTTTGTCGAAGATAACCACAATAGAAGTTAGTTATTTATACAGTACTTTGGGTTGGTCTGGAGGAAAAAAAATCACACAGCTGTTTTGGGTTGTTTTTCTCTCTCTTGCTCTGATGCACAAATTAAGCCACTGATTAATCAAACAATTCATTGACAAGAACCCTGATTTATGTCGAGTTGTTACAGCACGCAAATATTTGCATAGTGCTGGATGTAGATTTAAACACAGACTCTATAATTATTTTTTTTTAACTATGAACATTTCTTGAGGATAATCCAAGTGCAAAACCCAAGCTCCTCCTCCTTCCTGGTGATTTGAATGGACAGACTGTGGCAAGAGCCAAACTGTTTATGTTAAAACCTTAATCTGATAAATAACTCTCAGGATGATTTTTAAAAGCACAGAGGACAGTAACGTGCCTTGTTCCCACTAAGAATTCAACAGAGTTAGGCACCGTGCTTGAGTTTACATTTTTTTAAAATCTCCCTTCTTTATCCTGAAATCTGTGTTGACAGCAAGCTCCATTCAGGACATTCTTCAGAGAGAAGCCAACAGGCAGGCTCAGACCTTCCTGTGGACGTGTGAAGAACAACTGAGTGACTGAAGAGCGGCAAAAGAGACTGATGTGCTGTAAGCAAGGAATAAATAAACTTCTCGAGGTAAAATTGTTGATAGCTTGTCTGTGCCTTGGAATCTCAAACCTCTTTTAAAAAGTAACTTCATGGTGATATATATATATATAAAATATTATTCAGGTACCAAAAAGATCGGCTAGGGTTATATTCTCTTGTCAAAAAAGGACCCAAGGACTGCTACGGTTTAAGATAGGCCTTTGAAGAGGTAAATTCAGATCTCCATCCTTCAGCACTTTCCCTCATTCTGACACTCCTGCCCACCCTATGGGATGATGTTTATGCGGGTTTTTAAATGCAATTGAATTAATTCTATTAAAATCCTTTATTTTAAGACTGTTTAACCCATGGTTTAAAAAGATAGATTAAATAAATATTTGAGTCCTTGCTAGAGTTTTTCAGCTCTTTTGAGATGAACCTAAAACCTGTTTTGTTAAACCAGTGCTAGGGCCCAGCAGCAATTCAACCATCTCTGGTTCAGTTTCTTTATCCATCAGGTGAGAAGGAGTGCAGGGTTTTTTTTCTTTTTACAGACGGAGGACCTATTGTTTGCAACATGGCATAATCTGTCAGACTTTTACTAATACATGGGAGCATGATGCAACTCCTTTCTTACCTTCTGTTAAATCCTGTGCCCCTCCAGGGCTCTGTTGGGCTCATCTCTGTGCTGGGTAATTCTCAGCAGACTGGCTCTCCAGGCTGGTGCTCTCACGCAAGAAAAGCTGTCGTGACACAAGAGCAATGCCTGCAAGGTTGCCCGCAAACAAAGCCATTCTTACTGAGTTTATCTGTATGAATTGGTAGAGCTTGCCCATTCCTGCCCAGGTCTCTTGGCTCAGACACCTTAATACTGGCTATATCCCTTGCTATATGCTGAGTAATCTGTTGTGAAAAATGCCTTCGAAGAGGCCCCATTATGCTCGCACTCCTGCCAGGCAACATATAAATCCTGCCTAAACGGCATGCTGATTAAAGTCCCATAAGTTTTTAAATGATTGCTTATGCTTCCCAACCTTTATCTGGTGATTGTTGAAGCACCTTGCCAGAAGCCTTCTTTGTGGTGAGTAATGAAATAAGGCAAATTTATGGGACCTGGTGCTGATTTTTAAAGGAAAACAGGCTTCATTGGATGACAGGATTAACGTAGTCTGTGTAAGCTGTTGAAAAGGTTTGTGAACAGGCATGTCAGACATCCCACTATGACAATCCACACAGGAGGGTGTCAGAGACCAAAAACCTTCCTGACGTCTGTGGTTGAGCTACCTGGGCAGTGTTGCCATGAGCATGGAAACAGAGAGGGAAAATCCTTGGTGAACAAAGACATGGAGAAATTCCAGAAATGTGTAAAGCTCTGGCTTCACATGGCTGGCTGCATGTGCACTGAGTTATGCATCGTCATGTCCCACAGACTATGTATTTTGCCACCATCCCAAAATCACAGCAGGGAAGAACTTAATCTTTCTTGGACCTCTGACATATTCTGTGGCTAGGGCTGAGATAAGGACAGGGTGAGGTTCAGGTACACTTTAAGATGTTTTAGATAATTTAGGATTTCACAGCTTGGCAACAGAAAAACAATAACAAACCAATCTCAGATTTACCATTTTGGACATGGTTTTACTTAGCTATGGTTGAAGTCACTGTTTTCTGCAGAATGTTCCAGTCTCTCGTACTTAAAATGAACGAACAGACAAACTCAAGCCTTAAGACCACCAGCCTCATGGAGCAACCATCTAATGAAAGTGTGTCGAGAAAAAGCTGACAAAGACTCTGAATTTTAACGTAATTATGACTGATACTAGGATCTAACGATAATAGGATCAGGGTATTCAGTGTCAGTGAAAACTCATGAACGACTCTTTTCAGGCATATTTCTATTATCTCCATGACTTTGGAATAACCTCCAACCATTAATGAAAATATGCAGCTCTTTCACTTTCTCAGTTTCTCTTAGAATTGAGGGTGTTCAGTGAGTGCTAGAAGACAAGAGTTTTATTGGTTTCCTTTTTTATTTGCTTTTAATTGGGCATTGTTCCTGTGAATATCTTTGACTTAAAGTTGCTGCATTGCAGGATGACGTGTTCATTTGTGCGGCTCAAATCCCAAATGGCAGAACAGCTGAGATTCCTCCCAGCTAGGTTTCATCTAAACCAAGTCTGGCAAGCAGTGTCTTTTTATTTTGGAGACAGACCTAGAACTGAAATGTTAGAAAAATGTTTAGATTTGGGTATTTAAGCATTCTTGGTGTTTAAAGCTGTACTTCAGCCCTGCTCCACTGTGGTTTTCCGGTGTTATCTTGTCCACAACATTCACTGTGAGATCCTGAGACCTCATTCTGGTACATAAAATTGAGCTGAGTCTGAATTTATTTGCCTTAGTCCAACGTAATGATTCAGACCCACCTCCTCTTCGTACAAGAACCCTACATTTATTTGGTAGCTACGTGTCAACTGCAGAGTGCCTGGGTTCCTGCAGTGAGGTACTCAGGCTTGTGTGGAAGCCACTCAGTTTAGAAATTTAAGCAATAGTTATTTTTGTAAGCCCTGGAGACTCATTGCAGCATTTAAAAATGCCTAATGTGCACAAACTCAACTTTGCCCAGCCCAAAGAAATGTAGTTGTCCCCACTGCCAACTTTCGCATTGCTGTTATTAACCACATTTGACTTTGCTGGTGTGTGAGGGAGGAATCCACAGCTCCAGAGACCTCTATTAAAGATTGCCAGCACAGGGGTGTAATAGATGTCCACGGAGTAGCAGAACAGATTGCTGACACTCCAGGAATCAATATTATACCATAGAATCATAGAATGGTTTGGGTTGAAAGGGACCTTAAAGATCATCTTGTTCCAACACCCCTGCCATGGGAAGAGACACCTTCCACTAGACCAGGTTGCCCAAAGCCTGATACAACCTGGCCTTGAACACTTCCAGGGAGGGGACATCCACAGCTTCTCTGGCCAATATACAGCATACTTTCACAATAATAAATGAAAAATGAAGACTCACCAACAGCTGTTATCCTTACATTATAAAAAGTGCAAATACAATCCCTTCTTGAAAATTTCCATAGCAAAATGAATGTTCTTAGTTAAGAGTTTAGGAGATAGTCTGTGGATAACTCTTAGATTGATGAGTCACAGCTCACAACTACTACTTCACTAATTGGAGCCCTAACTGCACCATGTAGAATATTTTGGGGCCATCAAGTAGCCAGAGGTACAAGAATGGTGGGGCCACATGACAAGCAAAAGGGAACGAAAATAATATTGAGGAAGACATAGATTACGGACTTTATTCTCAAACTCATTTTTGTTGATTGTGCTTTTTAGCACAGAGAAAGAGCACTGATTGATAGCAGGAACCCACTGAGAAACTCTCTGTCTCTTCCCTGTCTGTTTAGACTGCACACACTTAGAGCCAGGAGGGGTACTTCAGTCAATGAGACCATGATTCCATTTTTGGCCCCTAAATGAGAGGACAATGGCGAAGACATGAAGACAGTGGTGATACTGCTGATGTCCGTGTGGCTCTATCAGACTCCTCAGGGACCCAGGGTGATTTCTGTGGAATGTGATGTTCATGATACAGTTTGGCATTTCTGAGATCTCTTGAATGTACGACAGCACTGGAGCCCTCCCCTGTTTGCAGTAACGTGACTTTGATTTGCTCTCTGGCCACACGAATCACCTCTTTCTAGCTGTACACATAGTGCTTTATCGTGTGAAAAAAGTGCTCCATCCAAACAATGTGAATTAAAGGTAAAGCAGGTCTAGAGAATTCCTTCTTTGTAATAAGTTATCCATTAAATACCACTTAAGCTTTTCTTGTTTTAAAGCATATGTCAACATAATCTCAAATACTTTTTATAAAGTACTAGTAGTAAGTCATTAAAAATGACAAAAATGCCTTTAATCTATAAAAAATATTTTAATCAACTGAGATATCTTTTTCAACATAACAAAATAAACACAACCCAGACTGGGCTATCTAATCTCCAGCTCACAATGGGATGTCTTTACAGCAGAATGTCAGAATCACCACCTAAATTCATTAGGTACTTACTGCTCTCAGGAGCTTTCAGGTATGTTTTCCTCACTACCCTGGAATATCGTAGTCCTTTTTAAATATTTACAGATGTTGAATGTTTATGTTTGTATTTCCTCGGGACAAACGCTTGTACTTTCTGAAAGGTGGTGTGATTGAGAATAGGAAATAACTTTTTGGTAGCCATTGATCAAAGGTAAGACAGTGATTCAATATACTTCCTGAGCAGCCATTCAGAATTTCCATTCCCTTCATTTGACTAAGATTATCAGGAATCCTGGAAAAGGCAAAAGAGCTAGGAAAACAAGAGAGAAAAGAGGAGGAATTGATGAAAATCTATGAGAATGCAGCAAATAATGTTCATCTGTCTGCTCTGACATAATTTTTTTCTGAGCTTTGTACTTTGGGACAGTTCACTCGTGGCTGAGTTAAACACCTGCCATGTTTAACTTCTAATTATAGTTAGTTCAAACACACTTCTAAATCAGGATCTAAATATTACAGTCTGGGGCTGTAATGATGTCACTGTCTTGGTCTGATCTATGCCAAGCAGGGTTCAAGGACAGCAGAAATCAGACCAACCGGCCTCTCCAATTTGTCTTCTGGTTTTCCTGATTGCTGTGGCCAATCATGGAGTGGGACAAAACCTATCTTGCAGAAGATGTAAGACCACACGTCACAGGGCACAAGCTCAGTGTGTGACTGGGAGGTGACAGTGCTTGCTGGGGGTCCCACACTGGAGCGGGGCATGGGCTGCAGCCATGCTGCTTCCCTTTAGCCACCTGTCAATGTGGCCATACTGCAAATTTCAAGATATCCCTGTGCCATAGGAGTTCCTGTCTCCTTTCACTTGAGAGCAAAGACCTTGTAAAGACCATGAACACCAGCTGGAGTCCTTGAGTGCGATGGAGTTTCACAAGGTGTGGGCTGTGCTCATCTGTGAAGGGCACAGAAGTTTCCACCAGTATGCTGGAAACAAACATCTTCATGTGTTAAGATCACCACAAACCTTACCACGTTCCACCTCGAGCACAGGCCTTCCCTGAATTGCTTTCACTACTATCTATCTATCATTTTAGCTGTCTAGGAACAGATTGTGATAATCATATATATGTAACATTTATATTTTAAATTTTATATATATCTATGTAGTACACTACACAGTGGGGAAACTACATCGAAAGGTGGCCATCCGTTTTTAGAATTACTCTAATTGAAGCTGATCTGGCTTTTATATGGTGAGGTCATGATAAAGAGCAAGACTCAGCATAAAAGTTTATGATAATAATGAGTGCAGTTCACAATACATGCTTAATCTCTATTCATATTCCATATTTTATTGTATGACAATTATCAAATACTTCTTTTCTGTGATCCTTGTTTCCTTTCATGCTTCTTCTAATTGAACAGAAGAGATGTCAGCAGAGGGATTTCTACCGTTTATATATATAAACAGAGTTGGAAATATCTCCATGTTATTTCCCCAAGTAAATATTTACTGAGATTTAGTAATCGCAGTGTCTAGCATTGGACAAATTTAACTTCCATTCAGACCAGTTTTGTAAGCTGAATTTCACAGATTTATCTCTTCTTCACAAATTTCAGCTATTTTGTGTTTTTGATGGAGTTTCTGATAGATAGCAGGAAAGTTTCACTCATCACACTGGCATAACCAAATGGATAATTTGATATTTATACTTGTTTCTCAGTAGAGAATTCATGCTATACTGCTTACCAGCAGAGAAATAATTAATAAAGCTACAGCTTGGTGCTGCAGTCTGTAGAAGGGGCTAGACCTATAGGACTGATTGATAGGCAAAGGTTTAGTTGATTTCCTTGAGATCTGGATCACTGAGCATACACAGGATCATCACCAAAGCCTGAAGGCCAACCTCAAGGCTTCTCCAAGAGAAAAAAATATGGGCATAAGTAAGTCACATTTTCCACACCTGAACTGAATCGTGGACATCACAGAGAACAGCCAGAGTAGACATACAGCTCTGCATAGCTGTTATGGCATGCAGGATGGTCATAACGAACAAGAAAGAGTGGATGTTGGCTTTGCCTGTCTTTCGAAGCGTCCGACACTTTGCCAAACATAGTGCTGAGGAAGTATAGGGAGGAGCAGATGACGGGCTGTGCTGTGCTGTGCCTAAGGACGATGGTGTGGTGGTCAGGTAGGGGCTGCTAGGCCAGCAGATCCTTGGCTGAGGGGGTCAGACACAAGTGCTATCATGTGCTGCTGACAGTCCCTGACTGTGGTTGTCCTGGGACCCACAGTACATTCAACCCAAATCGATTTTTCAGGAAAGCAATGGAAGACCCAGAGAAGCTGTTCTCTTGACCAAGGGATTTTTCTGAAGCTCTCTCTTCACGCTCAAAGATATGTAGGTGATATGTTGTCGTGGGTTTGGGTCATGTGATTGTTGAGATCTGTGGCTCAGAGCGCTGGGGAATTTGCTCATCCCTGACCTATAACGGCAGGCAGTGTTTTCTGCTGCCCCTGACCTGTAGCTGTGATATCTGCCAAGGTACCTTCAGTACAGGGAACAACAGCCTGGCTTTCAACTCCTGAGAATTTGCAGGCACAAAGAGCAAATATTTTTTTGGTAGTGAAGGTATGACAAAAAACTAATGTCTGCATTTGCTGACAGTTGCCTGGTGCTGTATCCTATTTCCTCTTTATTAAAACAGTAAGTACACTGTGTTGTGTGTGCATGTTTTACACATGCACACAAATGCACACAGACTTCTCTCTCAGTAGACGCAGTACAGAAATCAATGTCAAATTTTGTACTAAGGTCTTCTTATACCATTCCTGTAGTGTAAAGGTGAATCACAGCTGGCAGGAATTGTTTATTCCTTATTTTCTCATATACTATGTATGCCAGGGTAGACACAAGTCACTCAATTTATTTTATTTCTGAGATATTTCTTCATAGCTTATTTGCCTCTGTTTCCTTCAGAAAAGAGTAGCTAATAGTTAAAATCTTTGTAAATTTTTGCTAAAGTTGCTAATTTGTGTATGAGTTTTTAGCCATGTCTGTTCTTCGAAAGTAGCATGCCTCCTCTGCAAAACAGTATTCCAATAATGCTTGCATTTCTCACTTCTGGGCTGGAGAGACTATGAAAAGTATCTCCTGTTTTAACAAATCTTTCAAAACTACTCAGTCCCTTAATTTCATTATAAATTGGACTTGTACAAATCCTTACAAGTATGGTTGCCCTTTGACAGTTCTTCCTGCTTTAGTCTTAGAACAGCAATGGGAACAGGACTCTTGATCACAGCAGGAATGCGTTTATGATCATGCATTGCTCAAGTCTGTTTTTATTTCTCGTTTTATGTAAAATGCTGCAGTAATCCCTTTAGAATTCCCCTCAGCTTAAATCTCAGAGACTGTTCAAGACTGCCTCTTAATGTCTCAAGAGCACTTCAGCTCACATAAGCCTCATATTCAACAGGTAAAGCCCACTTTGTTCTATAGAGATGGCTGAAGTAATGTAAAATTAAAGATTTAATCTTCTGTGGTAACTCAGACTGTCCTCAGTCCAACACAAAGACGCTAAAAGTCTGTTAACTTTTAAGTAAGTAGAAAATTCTTTGATTGACAGTGGTCTGCTGTATTGATCCCAAAAACTATGCCACAACAAATTTTATTACAATTGAGTGAGAAGACTTACTGCACACTTTGGGAACACAAGGGGATTCGTTTCACTATTAACAGGTTTTCTCCATTATAAACTTTAATTGACAGGATTTAAAAGCAATTAAAGTCGAGACCAAACATTTTGGACAAATTAAGGAAGGATTTTTTTGAGTTTTGTTGTTTTGGGTGTTTTTAAAGCTAAATTTAGACTAAAGCAGTCAAAGGAGGGACTGGGCACTTGAGAGTTCAAAAGATTGGTAATTATATGAAATGGAATATAGTCTGTACACTTTTATTCTCATTAGGAACTTCACACAGGAGCTTAACCCATCTTTATCTTAAATGTGTTTTCTCTTAGTTAGTGGCCAGATGCTTGTACAATGAACTCCACCAATTGATGAAGTAATGTAGCCTAGGCTGACATTCAAGGTGGGTTAATCCAGACAAAGCCAAACTTAACATATTTTCTCAGCCACAGATCCATCAGATATCTCCCAAACCCCCTACTCTTCACCTCAGCAAACCAGCAGATGTTTTAAGGTTGTCTGGCCTGGTAATCTTCATTTCTACTAACAATGCAACTCACAGATGGCTCCAGAAGAAAAGCAGCCGGGTACTTTGGTGTTGCTGCTCTAGAAATAATTCTGATTATTTCAGGGATGCTTTTCTACATTGAACCGAGAGCAAAAGTTGAAATATTCATTTCTTTGTGTACTTTAATGTTCTGGAAAGTTACAGTTTGTCAGGCACCTAAATGAAACATTTTGTTTGAGAGTAATTGGTATTAACCTGTTTCCACTGCTATGGCTCCAGATTCTCGTCAGAGATATGGAGTACCAGGCAAATACCTACTTCAGGGTAAGCTGAAAAGCTCTTTAGACTGCATTGACTAGACCCTATATTAGATTTTCCCTGACTACAGTAGAAGCTTAGACAGCTCACTCATGTGAGCAAACACACATATACACACATTTAGTTGTCCTAATATGTGAGCTGAACCTTACCCAGAGTGAATAATCTGCTTTAGCTCTCTACCTTAATCTGCGCATGAAGACCACAGCCTTTGCAGTCTGTCTCCTTAAAAAATGTCACATTGGATCATTCCTGACCTGACATACCTGCTGTATTTTAAATTTAACATTTGGGATCTGTATCGCTTTGGAGCAAATTTCTGAGATTTTTGAAATAGATGTAAAATATTACAAAGAACTGAGGCACATGGGTCATTGATTTTTGCCTCTGTTTTGATAACTCACTATCTAGAAGCATCTAGTATTTTCCATTCTGTACCTTCCTTCCTCTGCCTTCTGTTGCTCTTACATCATGAATTGCATCCATAATGACTAATTCAATATAAGAGAGAGGAAAGGAATAGCAGTATTCACAGACCATTTTCAGTGAAGTAGTTGGGTGGCCACCAAAGGGTGTCTGGATGTAGTGCAGTGGGCCTCAGTGTCTCCTTTACTTTTCCAGTTTCAGTAAAGCACTATCCTGTCTTTGAGACAAAGACCATAAGAACATCTCTCCCTTGCTTGTTTTGGGAGTTGTCTCAAGTCTGCAGCCAGTGAACACCTTGAGTGTGAAGAGCAGAGAGAAAGAGCTGCTTCAGCCGCTCATTCTTCCCCCAAACTCTCCTGTAGCCTAGCAGTAACACAGGGGAATGCTGTAATCAAAAACTGCTCCAGGCATAGGTGAAACCTGACTACTGACCTTGCACGATGAGGGCAGTACAATCCCCCTTCACATCGTAAGGAGAGGAGAAGTAATAATTTTTACTTCCTTTTCTCTTTCAGAAGCCAAAGATATTTATCTTTCAATTTCCAAATATCTACAGGTGAACAAAACTATGTATTTGGGCAAATATATCTGTTGACAAACCTCTTAAGCCTCTAAAGTAAAAACCCCAACACCTCAGCTAGGTCTGCTCAGCACCATCCAAAATTAGGCACTTAGCTGTCTCAGAGCTGCAGCTTTAAATGGCTTGCTGAAAGTGTACAGCCTCACAGACAATTTCATTTTGTAAATGCAGGCTCTTTGAGCAGTGCCAGGATAAATATAGGGCTCTAATTACTTAAAGAAAAGGCAAGTAAGAGGCAGTGAAAGTTGCTCTTACAACACCCACGTCTCTAGCTTAGAGCTTTGCACTGTTGCCCATCACCTTAGCAGCTGAGTGCCCGCTCTCTGAAAGACCGTAACAATATAGGAAGGCTGGGAAGAGAAAGCAACACAGCTGCAAAATGTCCCCTAGCCCAGCTATTCTCTGACCACTGTCGTGGGGTTGTTTAGTCTAAAGTAAACAGTTTAGCAAGATCTTTTTGAACGTACAATTAGAACAACACAGGTAACTTTGCCCTACTTAAGGCCAGTGAGTGAGAAATACTGAGTCTGGAGGCCCTATTAACTCGCTACTGCCTTAAAATAGGATGTCAGACAAGTTTTTGTTATTTTGCAGGATCTCAATTTCTTATCCTCAAAATAAGAGCAATTCTGTAGTTTATGTAGCAGCTAACGCTACATACAGGAAAAGCCCTGGGGCCAGGAACCAAAACTGAGATCTCTCTCTGCTTGGTTCCCAACTGCTGCATTAGATTTGCCATGTCTAGTTTTTTCTTGTCTCTCCCCCTCATCATACACACCCTTGAATTTTATACTCCTTTCACTGGTAAAAGACCAGTAGGAGAGGCACAGGGTGCCCCAGTAAGACCAGCTGGCAGGTATGAAGCCAGTGTGCTCTTTGGGGTCGGATGGATTTGATCCCCTCAGATCGAGGGGATCCCTCCACATTGATCTGGACCTGCCTGAGCTTCCCACTACCCAAATCCAGCTAGGGCAATGTCCTGGGGAAACTTTGCTCCATTTTCTTATAAAGAGCCAGTCTCCTGGTGTCTGGTGAACCTTCAGGCACTAAGATGACAGCATGAGTATCTGCAGCCCAGACTCCCTTAGAGCCAATTCTAGGTGCGTGAAGTTTTCTTTCACTGTGGCGCGTGAAATCTGCATGTAAGTGCTGAAGTGCTTGTTTGGCTGTTACTGCTTTTGCAGTTAACTACTTACTGCAGTTACTTGCAGTAACTTCTCACCTCATGCAAATCAATGTGTCTTTTACCACTGACTTCAATACAGCTGGATTTTTCTTCCTTAATGTCTTGGAGCTAATAGCCTGTTACTTGCTACCAGATATGACTGGGCAATTTTTGATTTAGCCACAGAGATGAAAGATTTTTGATGTACCAGCTAAAATTTTTAATCAATCCAATGCAAAAACCATCTTCTTCCTACTAGAATATTCTGTTTCTCCTCTCTCCCTGGGAAATCCCATTATCTTCTGTCATGTGTCAAAATATATCTACTGAGTATTGATATCAAGCAATTATGTGATACAAAATCATTCGTGTATGGTATGAGGGCAGAGAAATGACTGCATTCTGAACTGCATCGCTTTGTAGCAATGAGGCAAAGGCTTCAAACCTCATATGGAAATGAGCAATGCATGTAAATTACTTTGTCTAAATGGATTTTCATTAGAAGTGGAATCTAAGAAGCTCAAAAATCACTAATGTTCACTGGCAGGAGCCAAATGGCTGAGTCGACATCACTTTTAGTTTTTAATGCCTCTTTTCTATAATGCTGAACCACTGAAATAGTCTGATCGAACTTGGCATTGCAGAAAGTACACTGTGCCAGATTAGTTAAGTCATAGACTGACTCATCCTTGGGGTATGACAAATGCTAAATGAGCTACCGAATCCTTTGGGTAGCTGGGTACAGCTCCCTGTGAGATTGGGACATAGACAGTAGGAGGCATTAATAGTGGGTGGCTCTGTCTGTCATTCAGTTTAATTATTCTTGTTTGTTCTCTATAGGTTTCTCCTCTTCACTCAAGGTGCTGATTATTTTAGCTATGGTGAAAAGGAGAGAAGCTCAACATTCGTAAATAAAAAACGTGGAGTCATCAAGGTTCTTAAAGTAATTTTGAGGAGGACTCAAAGTTTAAGTCTCAAATCCTTCATCTGTACATGCTACAACCTCCAGGATATGAAGACAGAGGTATACCATAAGCTCTAAGCAGGTTTGTGCATTGAAGAAATAAGGACTGTGCTCTGCTGTGGTTCCAGGAACGTCTCTGTGCTTAGCGCATGCCTAGCAGAGCCGTCCCCATCGGACAGTCAGGTTGGAGGTAGCTGCTTCTGTGAAGGCAGATTCTTCACGTAGGCATCCCGAGATCCAAAATACAGATGCTGACTGAAAGCCAAAACTTTCAGTACTTAGTGATGGCTTTTTCAATGTATGCATCCAAAGTCTGGTCGTGTGTTGTTATAGAAAGTTGTCCTGGCATGCATCTGTATCAGGTGCAGACCAAAGAGACAAGAAACATGGTGACAAGACTCCTAGCAGTCTTTCTTGCTGCCTCTTTCAGGATGCATAAGTTTTTCCTGTAAGTCTTAGCATATGCCTCTGTGAAAGGACTTGCAGCTTTATGGTCTTGTGCTCTGCATTTGCTTTGCTCTGAAGAATTGCTTTGGATTTAGTCAGCAAGATATGCTAAAGGGAAAACTGTTCTCCTTCTAGGTATGTTTCAAGGCAGTTAGTTTGCATTATTGGCCACCGGGGATAATCTTATTATGCTATTTGTGTGCAGAACTGTCATAACTAACACAGCCAGGACTGTCCCACCCTTGCTTCCCTTGAGCTCCATGGCATCCAACACTTCTGGATTTTTACAGAACATAGGAATGCACAGTTCAGCTTTACAGTATTAATTGAATGACAGTGCATTTAGGTAAAAAACCAGAAGATTTGAGAGCTGACTTGGTATAGCTTTTTGCTCGTTGCCAAAGAGAGTGACACCATTCTGCCTTAATCTACCTCAGTGATGCTCATCTGGTGCTCTCCTACATGAAATGTGTCAGGGAGATATTTGCCATTTTAAAAATAAAACAGAAAATATATTTAACAGAAAGGGATGCTCAGGAATACCTACTCAGTCATGAAATGGAGGTCTTAGTCTGCAGCCCAAAGACAAAAATCTGCTCCCAAGCCAAGTAAGTAGTTAAACCGAGCACACTAGCCTATGCTAAGGTTGGTCTACCCTGTCCTGGCACTAGTTACAGATGGGAGCAAATAACTACAGCTGGGAAGCAGTATCTGCAACGATTTCTTAGCTGATTAAAGTCTTAGCCAGGTGGTATCAAGCAAAAGCTCTCTCCCAGCTGACACCAAAGGCTCAGGTATGAGCGCTCCTCCTGCTTTCTGAACTGTTACAAAGGACAATTGAAGCTGCCCCTAAACTTGCTTTTGCAACAGAACCAAGCATTTGAGGAAACCTGGGTCTTCCTACTGGGATGTCTGCATGATTGTGCTCCCCAGGTTGGGCTGTGAGTCCTGGTCTGCTCTTCCTGCTCACATTGCACCGGACCCTGTGCCCGTTGCTGAGAGTGGTGCTCGGGGCTGCTCCCCTGCCCTGCTGCGCTCACCCACAGTTTCGCTGCACGCTCGTGGGGCAGCTGTGGTGCATATTGGGTTGTACTGCCTGAGGATTTCATTAAGGGAAGTCCAAATAAACATCCAAACTTAGAAACTTAAGTTACTTATGCAAATTCCATTTTGTACAGCAAAAGTTTATGGTATACTTTAGATCCTGGGGATTGTAGCAAATCGGGGTCAGCCCATGACAACAAGAGCTCCCAGAGTAATAACACAAGGGCTGAAGTGCACTTGCAGACTGGTGATAGAGGTTTGAATAGCACCTCTTGGTCAGCAATAGCAATCCTTTACTACCTCAACCTTTGACAAAACAATTGCATAAATGTTTTAGTATTAAAATATTGGTAAGCTGGAAAAATTACATCCGCCGAATGAGGTATTGTCTTAGTTCAAGGTGTCATGTAAGCCCTGAATGAAGGTAGGTATGATGTCAAACTAGTAATCACAAGTTTAGAAACTCCTAAATGCTGTGAAAAACTGCTCATTGTCCTGGTACAGAGAGAATATTAGAGAATATAAGACATGCTCACAAGGTAAGAAAGAGCTGCTGCTACTGGTGGCTGCTGAAGCAATGAAATATGTTTGGTGTAGATGTCCACTTTCCAGGTCTGTTTGTTAGTCACACAGATACCATGTCTTGCTTCAGCTAGCAACGAGACACGCTTTATCCAATAAATTGACCAGGCAAGGCTATTCATTTAACCTTAATTACCCAAGTGTTCACCCAATACTACACAGACAGACAACATCAGTTGACACATCGGTCCTGCTAATAGTGATACTTAGCACTCCCTACCATTTTTCATCTTCAAAGCACTTTCCAAATTTTACTTAATTAATATCTTTGAAGATGCCAAACTGTTTGCTGATATTTCACTGATAGCTTCTGTTCTTTCCAGAGCAGAGGACAAGATGCTATTTCCTAATTAGATTTTAGTAAAGACACTAGTGACTTCCCCTTCTTCTCATCTGGTTTTCAGTATCTTTCTGTTTCCAGCAATCATCTGACCTCTTGCCAGTCAACACCTGGGGAATTATTGCCTTACTTGCTTTTTAAATTGCAGATAACAAATTGTTGCCAAAGAAAGACCTCTTAATTTTTTTCAGGCAAATTTAAATGTTACACCCTTAACTTTCAGAACTCCAATCCCTTACCAGGTAACAAAGTAGGCGTCAATTAGTTCCGAAATTTGCTTGATATTACAGATTTTCTATGGTTTTTTAAAGTATTCTAGGTAGATTTTCTTGAATTTGTGCTTGTTAGACTCTTACAAACATTTATGAGATGCTTGAATTATGGTCCACTGTTTCAGCAGAAGCTTTAACAAGTTGCTGAAATATGGATGTGATTCTGGACTTTTCACGTTTTGATGGAGCATCTAAAGTAACATAGAGTATATTACATATCATCAGCATTGCTACATGTGTCACCATTGGAGGCGAATAGGCTATTGGCAGAGGGCACTCTCTAAAGTCACAAACAAGCATTTCTGCTGTTGTGATGCTCACAACATTTATACTCAACAGTGTATAATATTTTTGTGAAAAAAAAGTACATGTATCTGCAAAGGATGGTTTTATCACATAAAATGAAAAGGGAAACAGCAGAGTTTCGATAGGTGGAAGGACAGTATATTGCTCACATGGTTTTGCAATATAGACAGCAGGTTTTTGGGAGACTGCTCCAGTGCCTCCTGGGCCACCGGAAAATTGTGCCTTACACTACATTACAAAACTATCTCTGGCTGAATTTTAAATGACCTAGACATTAAGGAAGATTAATTTCCTTCTAGTCCTTTTCTTTTCATTTTGTTCCATCCTCTCAACTATTTATTCTAATTCTGCTCTAGCTGTAATCATCTTTCAAATATCTATGTCTCAGATGTAGTACTGTCCGTCAGTTGTCACAGCTTAAATACACACACACATGCTCGCGCTGCACACAAATTTGTGTCTGCCTGTAGTTGTTTCATCTGCAATTCAGTAAAGAATTGAGCCTGCTTGTATTCTGTTCAACAAAGCACTTAAACATAAAAGTAAGGATAAGACTGAAGCTAAGCACATTGCAATTAGCAATGGGTTGTTTAATGAAAAGTTGAGACGAACAGTACTTACTGATACTTTATAAACCATAGGAAGAAACCTCCTTCCACTAACTTTCTGAGATGCAAAAAAATGTATTGCAGTCAGGCAGTGGGTACTTCTGCCAGCAGAAAATCCATCTGGCCTAACTCTAATAGGATGCTAAAAACAGTAACAGTGAGAGAAACACCCAGATCAGAAATACTTGCTAAAGATGTGATCAGCAGCCAGCATACCCCTTGGGGACTCACTGTTTACTCCTTTGGAAGTATACAACGAGCTTTTCTAAAATAATAAAATATTGATAAAAATACACCCACCCCACATACATAAAAAAAAAAAAAAGGCTGGGGAGGGGGTAGAAAAAAGCAATTTGGAAGTGGAAGAAAAAAGAGGAGAGAAATCTCAGGGAGGAACAAAATAACCCGTCTGCTACTTCTCGCACCAGAAGCCTTTCACAGAACAAAAGGCCTCTGAGAAGCTGTGAACTGAAAGAGCTCATAGAGGAGGTACAGGAGATAATTTGTTTAAAAGAAAGAGCCAAAGCAAAGGTCACTTCAAAGACTACACAGAAATGGGGAATGTTGTCCTGCTCCTCCCTTTTACACTGCAGTGTTTTCTTGTTAGCGTGCTCTATTCTACTTACGAAATTATTTCTAAACACAGATTATCTGGGTAGCATTTTCCCTGTTCTCTATGTAATTTTCAGGACCAAACCATCCTCAAAGCTCCAGGACTGAAACACAAGTTTATCAGTTATATCAGTTGTAACACACCCTCCAAAATGTATGGGCTTGTTTGTTTGATTCTTTTTGCACAGTTGTATTTATAATTCTTCATACATATCTCAGCTGGTTTTCAAAAATTTTCTTTGATTGTGCTTATGCTTCTGAAATTGACCAATAACACCCTGCGCTAGTTTCAACTGGATGACAAAAGAAAAAGTGAAAGAAGGTCTTTGCTGTCCTGTGGTAGCCAATAATGAAGCAAGCACATGTCGCAAAGAAAAAGAGCATTGTCAAACAATTAAGAAACCAAAGCCATATTGCCCTTCCCGTTTCTGAGGTATTTTGGTCCATCATCAGTTTGGACACCTCTTCAGAGCTCATTTTCTGTTTCTGGGCCGTTCATAGTATTTCAGTTCCCATTTGGTGTAGCAGAACACATCTCAAGGTAGGTCCCCACCTTGAGGTGCTCCTGCAACTGAGATGGATGTAAATGTTTTGCATGAAAACAAGGCAGTTTCCCAAGGAAGTCAGTTTTCTTTTTGTGTCCATTATTTTCAAGAAAGCAGCTTGACAAATGCATTGCAACCATCACGAAAACGTGAGTTTAAGTAAAAATTGTGCTGGAGGAAGATTGAAACCTAGTAGTACGTGCAAAGTCATTTTACTTTTGTAAACCCTGCTTCTGTTTGAATGAAGGAGTCTGAAGAAGACGCTACAGACTTTTAAGTCTCTAGGACTACAGCAAGTCTGGCCTTCATTGACAATACTCTAGAACGTTGGCCTCTGGTAACATTATAAAATTGGAAAGGAAAAAAACAGAATTCTTTGCCTGTCTGCCCCTTACCAATTCTACAGACTTATTTTTCTCCAAGTATATGTATTGTAACACTTTCAAAATGAAATCAGCATCTAATCCATCCATGAGTAATTTAACTTGTAGGAAACAGAGAACAAAAAGAGTGCTTTTAGATAAATCCTAATTAATTGTACATGCAAATGTCTTGGATGGATGTGGTCATGCAATTCAATTAGATGACTAATTATGTTGGAATTATAATACCATATTTAAATAGATAAACACACATAAAAGTGCTTGCCCAGGAGTTTGCATGCTGGAGACTGGGAACAGAATCATTTATTGGCTCTTTAGTGCCACCTGTTGAAAACTAAAAAAGTGTGCAAATGAAACTGCGCACCAATTAGACGTCCATTTAGAAAGGCAATGTCCGTTTGCTTGGCAGATGTGAAACAGTCATAATCTTCCTAAATTTAACAGCTGGGATGGAAGTATTTGAAACATGGTTGTCACCCTACAAAGGAAAGTGTAACATACCATTGAGGATGCTGGGAAGCAGGAGCCAAGCTCTTGGGACATGTGGCACATTCATAATATCACTCTGTTCAAAAAATGAACTGGTTTCCCTTCTCGCCAGTAAGTTGTCGAGGGTATATGTCAAAATAGGCATCCTGATTACAGAAGCCTCCTCTTCCATGAGCAATTCCATAGTAGTACTTCTCTGCTAATTAAGAACAAGATTACTACTGCCTTAGTCATGTAGAGTTTTGCTGGAAACAGACTGATCAATTGTAGGGTGCTGTGCTATGCAACGCAAGCAGGGGAAACTACCTGCTGTGTGTGTGGGAAACAAGCAGAAGTGAATTCAATATAAGTAGCTCAGTCAGTGCATCGTGCCCAGCTGCGACAATATGGTGGCCAAGCTGCTGATCTCACCTCTGTGGTCAAAAGAGCAGATCAAAGTAAAAAGGGTCCTAGAAGTTCAGTTTTCAGAAATAGTATTTCTTGCCTGCTTTACTATTGCGCTCTGCAAAGAGCATCCCTTTTAGACTATGTTTCCCCTTTGGTTTTAGTTTATGATCAAGTTCAATAAAAAATGTAATATATGGTCAGATCTCAGGCCTGGGCTGTGTTCTTGGTCACACACCAAAAGTCATAGTTGGCAGGTTTGCCAAAGACAAAATAATGTAAAATTTATTAAAGAAATCAAATTTATTTCTCGTGCAAAACCACTCATTTCAGCCCAATATCTACAATGTGATAAGATACTCTGCTAATTAAAAGAGAGCAAGAGGCTTGACAACAGTACACAAGGTAGAGGTAAGTCATGTGGCTGCTTCACAGAGATCCCTTTGTAAAATGTGACATCACTGCTTAGTCAAGTGGCACTTCAGGTGAAAAAGGAATGTCCTGGTATAGCAGGATAAACCATGATGGAGATTTTAGAGAGTATTGAGACCTACAGGACAGTGCAGGGTATCTAGGAAAATTTAGGCATGTTCTGTGCTCCTCAGTCTCTCTCCCAGCTCTGGAGGAACCTCAGTCAATGAAAGACAGTGAGGGTTTAAGACCACCAAGTTTTCTTTTCATTATGGACTTCAAATAGAGTTTTTTTATAGTGATAAAGCAAAACCACTATTCAGTCTTTGCCTCTTGCTCTGCTCTGCCTTAAGACATAATGGTTCATGCACATCATGATGTAGATGTTGAAGGACCAGAACCTACTACCACAGCTAGGCAGAGAAACGTGACCGCATATTTTTAGGGTATGTTAGATTTTTCAAAATCTGGTCTCATTCTCTATAGGAACAAGCCCCACCAAATATTAAGAGCCATCAACAAAAAGATGGCAAGACCCATTCCCACAGATGTTAACCTACCTGCCCATGGTAGGGCTTGCATTCTTTCCCTCAGGACACCCATGGGGTGAGTTGACATGGCTGGGCAGCTATTGGACAACACTGAAATTCTGCCAATGCCAGGCTAAAAGAGAACCTTCTCCAAGGATCATCTTCATTTCCCCACCTTATCAAACTTTCACCCATCTTCATTGTATTTCTTTGAAGTACCCTTCTCCACAACTTTAAGATAAACATATTATTAAATCAAAGTATTACAATCGTCTCCAGCATTTCTGACCTTTCTGGCTATGTTTCACTGCCACTGACAGATTAGGCTGCCTAGATGTTTGTCCAGGTGTCACTTTCACAAAATTGCCAAAATACAGGGTGTGTCCACCTATTTGGCTGGGCTTTCTAACATTTCTATGTGGGTATTTGAAAGGATAATAAGATACAGAAATCATTCCACCTAAATGAAAGTAAACCTTTGTCTGAAACACCAACTTGGAGATCATGAGCAACCTTAAGCACAATATTTTTGGCACAAAATACTTCCTGTTTCAATTTAATCCTTTTTAAACATTATTCTTTTCCAGTTAAACACCTGTTTTAGCCTTACAGAAGCTGATTCTATAGAATCATATTCAATACCTATTATTCTTCCAAGTGGGAAAGAACTTCAGAGAGAAAAGTAGAATAGCTATTATTACAGTAGCACTTTATTATGGAGTAGCTTTTGGAAAAAAAAGGTAAGCTGGTAGTTTTGACAGATAATTATGGACTCCCATTACACAGCAGAATATCATAAAAATATTGAAATATGTAAAATGGCTTTTACATGTCAAATAAATGTCAGCTACATTTTCTTCAGTTAATTGACTTAGCAATTTAATGAAGCAACGTACTTTTAAATACAAAATATGCACTCTTTCAGTTTCTTGCAATATTTATATTAAAAGTATTGTAAATATTGCTTTCATGCATTATTTGGCTCTTGAGTGAAAGTGTTTGGAAATGATTCAACACAATTAATCTTGTTTGCCTTTCTCATGCAAAATGAGAAAAGACTTCATAGTAAAATGCTCAACTGTACCAATATTCTATCTCTCTACTGATACAGCTTGAAAACACTTGTGATTTCAGAATTAAGCACAAATATACAGTGCACACAAAACGTGCTTTGTGATTACTTGTCGTGCATTTACATTGTGCCATCTACCTTCATTCATGAGTAAAGTCATTTGGAAAACTTTCGTTGCTGGATTGATCTAAGCGCTGCAAGGCAAGTAGCTTGAGCCACTTAGAAAAGGCCTGATTTGCAGAAATTGAAGAATCTTCTCTTTCAATCTACCAATACTTTCTAAAGAATGCTACTTTTAAGTAGTTTCAAGTTGGATACCCCAAATCAATACTCCCTTTTGAAATTGGAGGTCTTAGGCTCAGCTCCAAAGAGTGAAAGATCAGACAGCAATTGTCTATACTGTGCTGTCTCAATTTCTGGGCCTCCATAGAAGAAAACGTCAAGTTGCTTTTGTAGCCTCACAAAATGCAGACATTTATTTTTGCTAAAATGAGTCCCCTTGGATGGTATGTCCTATCTATGCACTCCCTGCAAATTTTTCTTGAAGGAACATAAAATAACCTATTTCAGATCTTCATCCCTGTCTTAAGAAAGCTATCAGCTTTCACTATACTGAAGAGGATTTTATCAATACATCCGAGATCTAGAGCGTTGTGTCAAACAAGAAAAGATGACATCTCCTCAGTATTGCCCTTGGCAGTTGCATTCATATTCTCTTGGAGGTTTGGCAGCTGGTGCAATGTTGGGAATAGAAGAATGATAACAGTAATGGGAAAAAGCAAAGTAGCATGCCAAAAACCAAGGACCTCTACCAGACTGAGAGATAACTTGCTTCACCAAAGAACTAAAATGGAAAAACTATCATTTCTCTTTTCTTCTAACACAGCAGTTATTAAGAGGACTTACTCTGAGCTTGTCTCTGCTGCAGTAGCCCAGTGGGAGTGGCTGTCATCTCTAGCCAAAGGCAGGAGTATCTCCTGCAAGGCTTTGTAGGACTTTGTGGGAGAGACAAAGAATTGGATGGTGGCTGGTGAACAGCACTTTGTAGCACCAATTCCTAGTCATTCACTGATTTCCTACCTTTCTATTTTTTTATTTCTGAAGGATATATCCTGGGAGCTGTAACTTGGAAGATCACTTTGGATGTCATCTGAGGAGGTTTTTTTATTGCATGCTGAGCATGCTGTGTTCCCCAGCTGCTTTTCAACATGGCAACAGTCCTGCTACCTTATGGCAACTTATTCCACTTCTCAACGGTGGGATTTCACTGATTTTGGCATCTGCATATACTATGCACTAAAGGTACCTCACATGTTAATGGAGTGAAAAGCCTAGAAAAAAATTTGAGCTACTGCATAACAGGAGTTCAGAGTAAGCAGGTGAGTTTATTCATATTTCATTTTGCAGGTAGTAGGTTTACCCAGTGCTAACTTGGACCACATCTACAAATGATGGTGATAAAAAACACTCCTATATTTCTGCTGATACACATCAGAGAACTCCACTACCAAACCAAAAACCGCACTCAAACTTGTTCCTGGGAGAAAAGTAGGCTAAAGATATTGTCTCTCTACTTCCAGACAGAGCCTGTTCGTTGTGGCTGGTGAAGATGACTATCTCAGATTCGAAACCAGTAGGAATAACCTTTCCAGCTGCCTGAAAGACAATGACTACTCTTGAAAATATAGTAACTATTTCCAATACACAGGTATTCTTTTCACATATTTTTTTTTCTGGTGTGAGGAGTAACTTTATTAGAACAATGAAATGCAATGGCCAAGGAATAGGTTTAAGAGTCACAACTGTAGTCACAGTTGGACAATGATATGCAGTGTTCACCTGTGACTGTGCTGATAAAATTATCCTTTTTTGAATATAGAGAATAATGGCACTATGTCAAATAAAGGCTGTGAATCTCTTTATCGCTAGGATCCACTTTCCTATCACAGACCTTTCTAACCAATTAGCTCTTCTCTCAAGTTTCCTTGTACCAAATCTTTTTCATTGCCCATGGTAGAAACTGGATGATGCCTTTTTGCTTTGTTGCCAGTCCTGTGGCAAGCTGCTAGGACAGCCCATCAATACAGAAGACTGTTCAAACAGCGTCTTCTAAAGTACCCAATGTATGTTTCTGCCTTCTTCTGAAGCAGGCAATCCGCTGACTTGTGTGAACAACAGGGACAGCAATGAAATACTAGGATTTCAACAACAACTCGCTTGGAGTATTTGCTCTAGATCACATTACCAACCCTACGTTCATCAAAATAAGCAACCGTTTGTGTTAATACATACGTTTTTGGATTCACACACAAAGGAGCTTCCCTTCTAAACAAGATGGGCTGGATTCCCGACAACAGCCCAGATGAGGAGCACCACAGGGATGATGACCGGAGATGGGCAGCAGCACAATGCAAACCCAATCCTGCATTTGCAGGGCTTTCACAGCATCAGCAGACTTCTGGCTTTAATAAAGTTAGGTGCAACTGTGACTCTGTGGTTATCTTCACCACGAACCAGAAAAGATTTAGAATAATCTCTCTCTCACCACACCTACCCATTCTCTGCTTACACCTTTTTTTTGCTCTGTGCATTTGCAAGGTGACTGGCTTGAGGTGCCCAATCAGAGCGGTGCCTTTGCCAGATACTGCACAAATGAACAGCTAGAAAAAGTCTTGTAAGAATACTTTACCTAAGGCAACAAAGAAATCAGAGATAGAACAGAAGTGAATGTAGATTCCCGGAGTAGGGCCTTAAACACTTAGCTTTGGATCATGGTTTTGCCATGGATATTTACTCAACTGCTTACAGACCTGCAGGATGAGGACCTTAGATTTCTTTGGTCATAACTCAGTTTGGAAATGGCCACCACAAAACATTGCCTCCCAAATGAATTAGATCCTCAAAACATAGTGAAAGGTCTTGCAATGGTATCAGGATTGCCGAGCTAACCATCTTCCCAAAAGCCAACTGTTGATCTTATACAGTCAGAACCACTAGACCATTACCATGTACCACACACGTGAAATCCCTCTTTGCAAACAGGACTTTCACATTATTCTTTCTGGACCTTACACTAGGCTGATCGATAGGACATTAAAACTCAAGCGGAACAGGACAGCAGCTTGGCTCCCCAGTGGTAGCCAACTCGCCCAAAATGCATGAGCGTATTTGCCTCGAAAGAGTTAACGGCATGACTTGTCACAGTTTTTTCATAGAAAGCTAATCTTGCAAACTTGTCTTGTCAATCTGAGATGTTGTTTTATCTGCAGCAGTGCAGAGTGGGTGGAGAGGAGCGCACAGCTGAAACGTGAACTCTGAAAAACGGAGACAAGAAAGCATTTGCAGACACTGTCTGTTTGGTGCAAAGTTTTGGTTCATTAGCCTTGAAATGTTTCATTAACAGAATGCTTTTGGTATGCTATAAACAAACTGTGAGTGCCCTTGCACGCAACAGCACTCTGTCAAAAATGAACATAGTTTATTCCCTTTTGTAAAATATTTAGAAATTTAATGACAAAGTTAAGCAATGGTCATATTTGTGTGATCTAAACAAAAGAGTAACATCGTGGTAACAAGCACCTAAAAATACATTTGTTCATTTCTAGTTCTCACAGCGCTACGGTTTTGTTTGTGGCTCAGAAGTATAGTTCTCTCTATCTTTTGTATTCTTTTTCAAAATGTTTTAAAAATAGGAAAAATACATAAATACGTATTGGTACATTTAAGTGTTCTTAAAATTATTTAAGGCCAAAACTTCTTTCTACATTTGATCTGAACTAGTTCATGCCCATCCTTGGTCTTGTATGTAAAGGCCAAATATTGCAATTTTTATTCGGCAAAACTATCAGTGATGACAGACTTTTTTTGTGGTACATAAACACAAGCTCCAGCAAAGCAAACTGAAGACAGATGCAGTTTTGCTAGAAAAAAAGGCTTTGTAAGGAGAGATTATTTTGGATCAGATAAACAGAAAGAAAAAAAAAAGACATAAATAAACAAACAAAACCTGATCTGAATCGTAGCCCGGAGTTTAAACTCAAAATTGTCTGAGATTAGAGAAAATTTTCCTCCTTGTCCCAGGCTTTATGATATTTGCTCATATATTTTGACAACAAATTGTCCTTGTTTTGGGCAATGAAAAAGCAAAAAATTCTCTAATACAATGACGCCCAGTGTTCTCCTTGAAGTACTTGAACCCATGAAAAAAGGCAATTTTTTCTGACTCTCTTTACTTGCGGACAGCAATTAAGTTAATAACAAATTAGCATACAAACAAGATCTCCTCATAAAGGAGTCTTCATAATATTTTGAAAATGTGTTCCTCTGTAGTGTGACTCTCTCTTTTTTAATGGTTTGAATTAAATGACAGATCCTAAATAGGTAATCCTGTGTATTAACCTTAAGAGGGGTCGGAGCAGAGGGCATAAATCCAAGCAATTCCTAAATTACCTTGGATGACTCAGCTATGCCTAGATGCTGGGCAGGATTTAAGTTTTTAGCTCCTTCTATGCAAAAGTTCAAAATAACATTAGGATTGCTAGGTCAGCTAACACAAGAATGATCTAACACAGGTTAAGAGTAATCGCTGAATTCATGTAGATTTTGCACAGATACAAACTCCCTGCCAGTTTCAGCATCATGCCTTCTTTGTGCCTTCCGAAATCTCCGCTGGCGTGTCCATTCCAGTGAGACAAACAACAGCACTTGCCTTTCAGGATCTGTGACTGTTTATTGGCGTAGGTATATTTATGACTCAAATGTACCTTTTCCCACCTGGAAAAGTCTACAGTACTGGGGTCACAGCAAGCACCATGAGAAATAGGGAATAATCCTGTGAGTTTTCAATTCAGTTGAATTTCCAGTGATGTCAGCAATAAGGTTGGGTACAGAACTGGCTCCTTTGCTATGAATAATTTTCAGGAATTAAACTTGATTTTATCTAATCAAACCATTTTTGCTCTGGGTAATTTCTGTTTCAGGTAACTTCAGAAGAAGAAACAGGAATGGGATTGAGGAGGGGGGATAGGCAGGGGGAATTTGGCCTTAAGTCTTTGCTATGTAAGTGACCGCATAAAACTTTATTTGCATATCTAGCATTTAAAGGGTTACGCATGTAATTATTTAACGTAACTCCAAATAAGCTGTTTGATTTTCTTTCATCATGAGCCAAAATTAGGCTTCGAAAGGAATTCCTTTAAACTTCAATAATATAAAGGCACATGACAATGTGAAAGTTACAACTTTAGCTTAAATGAGTCAGACATAAAAGTATTTATGACAGATATTCTCTGAATATACCAGCTTCAGACACTTTAAAGTCTAGTTCTGCTGTACGAGGATAAGTACAGGAATATCAGCCATTGCACATCTGCAGAACTCTTACTTTCAAGCCACACAGAGTCCAGTCTTAAACTTCATTTTCTGTTCTAAGAAAAAAACCCCAACATAACAAGCCACACCAGGCCATCAGCACCTGAAGCAAGTAAAAGCAATTCCTTTATGAACTTCCCACCAGCTATTTGTTTTGTGAGGCTCATGGAGCAAAAGAATAAAAAGCTAGTGAAAAAACAGTCTGTCCCGGTGAAAAGCATTGCACATGAAAGAGAGAAAGAAATGAACCGAATGTTGTTTTTTCTTGATGAAATAGCAGATTGGATCTTAGGCTTTTTACAAACTCTAGCACAGGTGATCATCATTTGTTCTGTCAAAAGCATTTTCAATGACATGACCAGAACAATGTGGCTGTGATTACAAGGATCAGCATGGATTGAAAGATACTCAGGGCATTTACCAAAGGGATATTTATAGTAGTGCTAAAGATGATCGTTTTTTTAAACAGACTCAGAAATTCTAGGAACAGAATATTTGAAATCAGAGTTGCTCCATTTGGTTTGGAATTTGCCATGCTAACGAGCACAGCCGTGTCCTTTCACAAACGAAGGCTGAACATGCCAGTTGAAATGTTATTGTCATGAAGTCAAATCCAAATGCTGAGAAGGAAAATTGAGATAGTTTTCATTGTGAACTTTGATGTGAAGCATCACAGATTTTGGAGGACAGCCATACCTTTGATCTTGCAGAAATTGTGAGGAATCAACCACCTTGGATCCCAGTCATTCAGCAGGTGATTTATAATGTTATAATATGACTTAAAGGACTTTTCCAAAAGTCATGTAACCAGCTAAGGGAAAAAAAAAAAAGACAAAGATTTAACAGAAATTTAAGCAATTCTGGTAGCATGCAATGTAAAGTTCATAGTAGACTCTAAATTTTCTGGCAGAAACTCTGAGACATCGAAGCTTCAGAATAAACCTGTCTGACTTTCAGCAGCACTGACACAGATAAGTGCAGCCATTTGGGTGCTTCAGCCCTGCAGATGGCCACAGGGCTAGGATAGTATGATGCAAGAAGGAGGCAGAGCCTAAGGGAAGGAGCATCTCCTGATGGCAGACCAGCTCCCAAAGCCTATCTTCAGTGCGAGGGAGTGGAGAACAGCTGCAAGGCAAAGGCTGCCAACTTTAATTCTCTCCATTAGTGGATTATTATCAAATGAGGGCATTAATGAGAGTAGGGATTGCCTTTACAGTAAAGAGTTGCTCTGTGCACACCCAGGCCCTCTTCCCTAGTGGGTTGGGAAGCCCTCACTATCAGCGACCTTCAGGAGTTGCTGCAAAGCTCAGCAGTGCAGCCACTGTCAGGTATGTAGGGAGGTCCCTCCAGGACAGGCCCTCTGGTAGCTGCCAGAGACATTTCTCTGAGCAGCTTGTGTGAGGAGAGAGAGAAAGGTCTGGGGTTTGGCATCTTTGCTGGCCAAGTCTTGTGCCCTGTGTCCCCCATGCTGCTGTTGACCACGGTTGCACGTAGCTCCATAGCTGGACTGCTCCCGTGCCCCCTCAACCAGCACATCTTTCAAATACACTTCACTGACAGCTTGTCATGGCCTTTTCAAATAGCTCCATTTTGTTTATGTCAAATGAAATGTTCCTGAAACACGTTCTGTATCCCCTGAGAAGGTATGGGTAATCACAACACCAGAAAATACCAAGCAAGCTAGATTTTATGTGCTCTCACTTAAGATTAGAAGTCTTTTGCCTCTCTCAGTGATTCCTCCTGTACCTGAAGTGAACAGACTCTTTAGATTTGAAATATCTTGTTTTAAAGATGCTTAATGAAATTAATTTTTCAATAGCATTTGTACATTGATGTGAGCAAGTACAGAGCTGGGCGAATAATTGCATTTCAGTTGTTTGGCCAAACTAGAAACATAAAAACAAAGACATTATTCTAGAAGAAAGGAAGGATTCTTTTGTTATACTTTTCTGAGCAATTATTTTAAATTATTCCTTCAGAGCATAAACAGTACCGATAATGAATTTTTATTCAATGCAGAACTGAACCGTGCATTTGAAACTATTTTTTTCGGTCTTCAGTTTTCTTGTACTTTCAGAATTCTTATGTTTCTCGAGGCTTTGAATCTACTTTCCCAGAGAACTTTGCTAGTTTAAGTTTCAAATTTTTAGAGTGTTCTGTTTGGATATAATTACTACCTGTAGCCTACAGCAAATGATTTTTGATGTTGTGACTTATCCTTTTTTTGGTTTTGGAGATTTGCAGGATACAGGTAAAATTTAGCAACACAAAATTTCTCAGTGCTTTGGGATTCTCCTGCATAACTCTTCCCACTAAAATACATGCTAGACATGTCTTAAGAGAAATCATGTACAAGAACATGACTTGATCAGCATCCCAGTGAGATACAGGATATTTTTCAACTAGGGAGTTAATGGATGATGATACTATATTTGGCCAGCAAAAATAATGACACACTTTCCCTTGGTCTACAAGAACTACTCCCACATTGATTTTAACTTAATATCTCCCTCATTAGGAACCTGCACAGAAGTTTGGCAGAAATACCCCAGACACTTATTGGATCATTTGCTGGTAATAATAGATATTGCTTTTTTTCCTGAGAATGTACAGGCTAATCATAAAAAGGATAGCCTTGAAACAAAAGCTTTCTACAAAATACAGATTTTTATCAACTCCATCACTGTTGAGGTTAAATATTTTATGGAGCTAAATAAAATTCGGACTTCTCCACTTTCACATTGTGGGATGCAGTAAAAGCTTAAGAGCCTGGTTCGCCCTGCTGCTGAGCGACATCCATTACGCATCAAATGCCCTTCACTTCACAGTGGACTTGGGCTCTGATATGATCAGACTCCCAAAGCCCAGGTAACTCGATATACAATTTCAAACGGGAAAAGTCCATGCTGGGAGTGGCTTTTCTGAGGACCTGCTGCGGTCGGAGAACTGGATCCACGTGCTCACCAGCCAAAATGCCATAAAGTACTTCTGCTTTTCCTTAAATTGAGCAGAACACTTAAATACATTTCTGCTTAACAAAGCATCTGGTTTAATTCCATTGAACTCTACAGGATGTAAGTGCAGGCTTAAGTGCTAAACTCGAGCCATGGACATGCCAGGTCAAATAAACACCGTCACCCGAGTGCCGTGCCTCCTTCTGATGGGATAATGAAGGTGTCATCGGGCTTGTTCCACAGCCGGGAGACCAGGAGGACACTCAGCTGATTGCTCTTGCATCTAAGTGACCAAATTATTTAACGGTGACACAATTGAGACTAATAACTTGACTAATAACTCACTGCCTGATTGTTTTTTTTAAGTGCACTCGTGAAAATTAAAGCTCTGGGTCTGGGGCATGAAACCATTATCTATACAACAGCTCACAGAAGAGGTTATCTAATAACATGAGAAATCTATTAGACTCGGTGGAAGCAAGAACTAAAGGAAATAAATCACGAAATAATGGTAAATCAGATCTCTAATTATGGCCCCACACAGGAGGCCAGAGGAGAAATACGTCCCTAGGACCACTACGTGGTATTTCTCATCCTCTCTCTTGTGTCAGAGGCATTCAGTCATATCCTCCTGCCTAAATTCCATCAGTCCCACAGTAATTTCTGAACAAAACTGGCATGCTTGGGGAAGGGGATGACTAATGAACACCAGTATGTTATTTCTTCTAAACTGCTCACAGACAAGGATTCCCACACCTTTTTACTCTGCAATTGGAGCTGGAAATTCCTGCATCTAAAGCCTGTGGGATCAGTGGATCTTCAAGCCCTGTGCAACTCCTTCATAACAGGCCAAGTCTGTCTGCGATGGAGACAAGCCCACTGCTAGTTTCTGTTCTTACACAGGGTGGTTACATCTGTGGGTCCTTTCTCTGCTGCCCCAGGGAACCTGAGCAGTGGCCCAGACTGAGACCCAAAAGACAGAAGTGAGCAGGACACATCCATGAGGAGCTAAAGCAAACTTCACCTCTCAGTTCAAAGGCAATGGAGGCGAACAGCACGTGGCAGTGGGACCCCAGAGCACAGTATTTTATTTCTCCACTGCTCTGATGGAAGAGCTCTGGCAAAGCCACTCCTTTCTCCATTTCAGCTTTAAGGGATTTGCCAGGTTTACCATGCAAGCATGGATTCATCTGAGAGGGAAGGACTTGAGCGTTGTTTAGCACCCCTCATTTGGACATGGGGTGCAGCACTATCCTGCAAACAGCCAAGCCCACCACCCCTCCATCCTACCCCACACCAGAGGCTGGATTGCGTGTCCACAGAGAGATGTGGAGGTGTGTGACCTCCCCGGCTAAGAGACCTGGAAGCTCTTTGGGTACCCTGCTATAGTGGTGTCCTGTCTCTGAAGCACTCCCCAGTGCTGCTGGGTGCAGCTGCCTGGCCTACCTAGCTGTGCTGAAGAAAACACATCATCAGGAGGAAACCAGTGCAGAGCACCAGTAACACAGCTTACACTTACCTGCAGGGATCCAGGTGAACATATCTCGGTACAATGTGCAGCATTAAGGGTCAGATTCATCTCACCTAACTGCCATGTCTAGAAGATAAGCATCGCAACTTTCTCTGTAGTTCCACTTCCATATAGAAATAATTTAATCTATTTTGTCTCTTTGTCTTAAGATGACGTCATTCTCCCTGTGAAGGTGCTTGCTCTTCTCTGTGGACTGAGGAGAGATGCTGTGCTTGGCTTTCCCACATCTATTGCATAGCTTGAGGACACATCCCTTTCCCAGGTTTCTGATCTCAGCATCGTATAGTGAATGATCAGTGAGAGACATATCTATGAGAACTACAAATCAGAACTTGATACTGTCTATCTATCATGAGCACCACTATCCAGCAGTGCAAACTTCAGGAGCCGCACAGTCCCAAAGTAACTTTTGTATCATTTTATTGGGACTGAGGACACTGTGTACTTGGAAATTGTCCTGGTTGGAAAGACTTCACACCAACTGGATGTGCTCAAAACTGGACCCGATTCACTAGAAATGCAGCATAAAAATCATTGAGAACATCTAAATAAAAGTAAATAAACCACAGACTGACATAATTAATAGTGCTGAAAACATCATTGGACTGTCAGTTTTAGCTCAAAAAAACCTGTTGAGGACCTAGTTTATCAGGAAGCCACAATTCCCTTTGCTTTATCTTAACCACTTTTGCATGCACAACTGTTTTCTTAGACGCTTGCTTTTGTCCAAGTCCTGTTCTAATTCCTTTCCAAGGTAATCAGCAATTCTTGCTGACAGGAGGCATCTCTGCAGCACTGTGGTTTTCCATTTAGAGGTCAGTTCAGAGGTCTGTGCATTTGTAGAGCTGTTCTCAGTTGTCTTCCTCCACCTACGTGAAAAGGGAAGCAAGGCCCCAGTGAGTGCACTGCAGAGAGGAAGGACCGTTCCCCCCTCCTTGCCCTCACGTGGAAAGCATTCAGAAAAGTTGTCTTGTTGTATCTAGATTCTTAAGGAAATGCTGCAGTTCATGATAAATACAACAGGCCTGAGGCCAAATGACATGGTCAACCTGGTCAAATCCATGTTGCACAGCACTTGGTCCTGGGTTTCTTCTGGACTGTATGGTGCTGCCAGTGGAGGCCTTAAGACATAGTGATCATCCTTTGTGCGTATTTCTGCTGTCCCATATTTTTGAAGTCATGTGAGGGCTGTGTTACTGACCATCAGGGTGGTGTTTTCATAGCATGAAGCCTTTGGTAAGAATTATTTGAGTTGGACAATGGCATGTGAGTATGCACTTAAGGGTACAAAATCTTCCAGGATAGTGTTGGAGTACCGTGTAAGGTGGAGGGAGCCAGAAAGTTTGCAATCATCTCACTTGTACCGCCTCTTGGGAATTGCTGTGGGCACATGCCNATCTTCCAGGATAGTGTTGGAGTACCGTGTAAGGTGGAGGGAGCCAGAAAGTTTGCAATCATCTCACTTGTACCGCCTCTTGGGAATTGCCGTGGGCACATGCCATCCCCTGGTGGGGTCTAGGAAATGTCTATGTGCAATGAAACAGCGTGGATGATGGGGAATCACTAGTCTAGTCCAAGCCTGAGCCTCAGCCTTGCTTCATTAGCAAGCATAGACATATCCAGGGAGGTAAGGTTGTCATTAAGTACAAGCTAAGGCCATTTTTCACATACAGAAGAGATGACCAGTAACCCAACACCCCAAATGACATGTCCGGATGGATACTGACTGCTCAGAAAGGGTTTACACTCCTATTTCCACTGCAAAAGTTGTGTCTACAAGGAAATAAGAGAAAAAAAGGTGGCTTTTGAAGGATGAGGTTTATTTTGTCCAATGTACATTCTTTATGAGAAAATAATATACATAGAACTTTACACAGCTTTCTTGTTGCAAGGCAAATTTAGCTAAATCTTTGCACAGTATATCTGAAAACTTAACAGCCCCCCCCCCAACCCCTTTAATTGAAACCTTTTTCATTTACACAGGAGTGAAACAGAATAAACTTCACATTTCCACACTCACATATTACTGTAGACATAAAAATATTCCTGTGGGATCATACAGTCAGAAATCACCTACTCAAGGGGATATGAATGATGACTTCAATAGAAGATGGACATAAATTTTAATTAGTTGGTTATTTGATCTTGTGTTTTTAGTGATGGAGGATCTCAGAAGGGAATTAAGTATGCTTAAGACTGAAATTGCTTAGAACCAAAACACACTGCAAGGTAAGTTAGATGCCACTAAATTAAAAGAAACTTTGCGCCAATTAGAGATACAATAAAATAAAAATGTCAATTACAATTAACCAATAAAAAAATGCAAGTGAGATCAAACCATCTATGGGGATAACTAAATTTATCCTTGACTTAATCAGACCTGCTACGCATTTTCAAGCAGACCTGAGAAAAAGTATTAACATTCCTGGGAACATTTTCTCCTGGAAGAGAAAATTTAGGAACAGAAAAAAACTAGGTGCATTTTTTTTTGCTTTAATTTGTTTCTCGTTGCATTTCTCCTTCTATTTATATATTCTACGAAGAACATCTCTTGCATCATTTATATACTTTGCTTACTCTCTTCAGTATCTCAGCCTTTCTACCTACTATCTGTTACCTTATGTCAGGAATATCTCTAAAGTTGTCATAGCTTAAAAAAATAAAAGAGAGCAAATTATTTATTCTTTTATAGTTTTGCAATCAATAAAATTGTGCATGTGCAGCTTAACATGAGGCTGGGCACGTAGGACTGCAGCCTGCTTTGGAAAGCGAAGCAGGACCAGAAGAGATGCCTGCAATCCAGCTAGCAATCACCCATGCTGGGAAACTGCTGGCTAGGCACGTGGCACAGTTTTGACCTGTGCCAAGGGCCTCGTTTTTCCCTGACAAGGTCTGGGCACAGTTCAGGGGTTGGTGTAGGCCAGGGACCACTGCCAATAACAGCAGGGGATGCAGCTACTCTTCTGGGGGATGGAGAAAATTAAGCCGTATGGGTTTGAGCCATGTCAGGCCATGCCAGCTGGCCTCCAGGCCAAAGAAAACTCTCATTTATTTACTACTGTATATCTAGCTTCTACACACAAGTGTTTAGACTGTCTTAGCAGCTTGTAATGAAATCAATCAGTCCTGCCTATTGCTGGCACCCATTTTCCTGTTATTCTTGATTTTCAGCATTTGGAAATTGCTACATTCAACATTACAAAGCAGATTTCAGCTGTTTGAAATTTCTGTGGCACTGCACAGAAACACATCAGAATTTTAACAATTGAGTCTGTATTAGATAAACAGATGTTTAACAATGGAAAATTGTAGTTTAGACTTAGACTTAGACTTAGAAAAGTAGTTTAGACTGTTGTCATATGTTTAAAGACAAAAAATTATTGATGAGTCAGGTGAAAATTTGTAAATAATTGAATCATCAGATAAAGCTCATGGACATTCTACCATGTCAAAGAAATGAACTCATGAGCCAGAATCAGCATGATCAAACTACGTTCAAATAAAGTAATTATTAGAGAAGACCTGTGATCTATTTTATCTTCACACATAGTTTCCTCTTCCCTTTCAGAAAAAAAAAGCAATAATTTGTCCAATCCACTTGCTACGGACCTTGCATTTTTCATCCTTTTTGCTCCATCTTACACAGCTCTGACCGCTCAACATGCAAGACCATCACAGTTTGTTGACATTCTCCTACCACAACCCTGTATGACCTTCTTCTCTGGCAGGATATCTGTTGGAAGCTGCCTGCGCAATCTAAATCACAATTGTATTTTGTTTCTCCCTTTGCATCCTCCTTTAAATTTAATTTCTATTATAGGAACAAACAGGGCAAGTCCTCTTTTCTAATAAATATCAACAGATCCAGATGCAAACTCCAGGATCATCATAAAAAGATTCCTGTTAAATCTAAGTATCTAACACCTTTTCCTTTCATCCAATCTTCAACAGTACAGTATCAATTTACATCTTGATCCTACATGCCTACAAGCTTAAATACATGACAGTTCATACTTAACTTTTTTCCCCCATATTTTCGTTATTGTAATTCGCTAATAATTTGACTACTCCACTGCCTGAGGAAGGGAGGAAGATCTGATCCCTCTTCACTAGGGGAGAAAGGAGACATTATTTCATTGTATATTATATTACAGATGTTGTTATTTTCTTTCTGTTCAAAGTAGAGGAAACTTCTAATGTTTGCAGAATTGCAGTTCTCTGGGCACTTCCTTTAAAACAAAGTAGAGAAGTTAGACATTGTGGCCCTGTATGTATTCCTGCACATACGAGAGTGTATGTACACTAGTAATAATATGTACACCAGTAATAATAATATGGAGGAAGTACAGTAAAGGAGTAGGAAAACAAAATGCCTTACCAAGCCTTACATTTAAAAATAGCGGTAACATCACAATTATAGTTTGGTAAGCAAAAAGTGAGTCCCTGACAAAATAACAGAACAACTCTTAACACAAAAAAATCTGAACATATAAAATAATAAAAAGCAACAAATTAATCAATAAATAAGCCTGAATTTATCTAAGGCTCTTTAAGAGAGCAAATTTTGCCAGATGAAATAGATAGCAATTTTTAATCAAACTACCCAATTAATGGATTTTTAATGTTCTTTACAAATTAAAAACCTGCAGAAGAACCTGTGATATGTACTTATATGTGGGTTGAAAGAAAATGATAAAGTATTTTCTTTGCATGTAATACAGGGAGAATTGGCCAAAGAACCGTTAACAACTTTAATCAAAATCCCTGTGACAGCCCTGAGTTTGAGGTTAAAAATAAGTACAGGCAAAGGCACGCACACAGCTGTGTTTAAGCCTAACTTTGAGGAACCCAGCTCTGAGGATTCGTGCAGAGTAGTTAGGACATAGGTCACTAAGGTCTTATCTAAAAGATAATCTCCCTAAAAAATGATGGAAGCCTATTGCTCCAGTCACCCAAAACTGGACAAGGCATTGAAGAACATGCTCCAGGAGTAATCCTCTACTGGTAGGGGAAGAGATTAAATGGCCCCATAGCTTTTTCCATCTTCAGTTGTTATGATTGCACTGTAATCCGACTAGTGCCACTTTCCTGAAGAGGGGAAGAAGACCTCAACCTCGGGGGTAGGGAAGGACACAATATTTCATTGTGTACAATATTTCAGATGCTATTCTTCCCAGAGAGCTCCTCTCAGATTAGTGTTGTTGGGAAAGCTTTATCATTTGCATTCCCATTTCTGCAGTCAACCCAAGTAATATGATTGTGGCATTAAACTTATCCTACAAAAGGTATTTGTTTAAGACATTTCTTTTCCATTATTACTCACACAATGAATGTATGCACTAGGTTTCTAGAAGTCTGCACCAAAAACAACTTTTAAGCCCAGAATCACATTTCCTCCTCCATCGGCCTTAATTCCTCTATTGAAACTTTCTGCTGACTAGTTGAAAAGGGCCGTTCACTCACTTTGCAAAACCCAATATGCGATTTATTCCCACATTTCAAAGGAAGAATGGGAAGCTTTTAAATCTCTACAAAGGAACCGAGAAATACTGATCAAGCCCAACTGACAACGGGACAGATGTAGAGTGATGAGTGAATTCTATAAGACGCTTTAAAATTTGGATCAGTGAAGACAAGTGTCTTCCAGGAGTAGCAATTTGATTCTCCCCAGCACAGCTCATTTGCTTGAGTAGAAATGCAGCAATTCCTCTTGCAGTCTTCAAGAAGCACAAACTGCATCTCAACAAGGTAGACATGTTGTGGAGATAAAGCATACCTCAAAAGGAGATCACCTGCTTTGTAACTTGTTAGAGCCTCTAAATCCAAAAAGCATGAATAGCACATGTATTTGAAATCTTTTCTCACCCAGGAATACTCTTACTATTCCCAGCTCTTGAACTGTTTAGCAGCTTCATCTATGTGTTACTCCTCATGCCCCAAACTTTCTTGAGTTCTCTCCACTGTTGTATTATGCACAAGATTTTAAACAATAATTTCCAAAAAATGCCACACTCAGCTCTTCACAGCATCATGTGGTACTTCTAGCCACACAGCACCATCATCTGCTATGGTGCTTTTAGCTCCCTGCAGAGTCGTGTTTTGATTCTTCTGTTATAACTGAAAGATCTGACTTGGCACTGTTTTGACAATGAATTTTACACAAAATTTCCTATGAGATTCATCCCATTAAAAGTGGGCAGGTTGCCACGACCTGCTGGGTCCCTGATCTACTATCAAAGCTGGTGCATCCCTGAGCATTTCTTGTCCTTTTCTGACTTCATTAAGGCTCTGATCAGGGTAGGAATATGTCCACACAACAGAGAATAAAGATTTTGAACCCCATAGGAAAAATGTGAGACCCGGCTTTGCCAACATCTTAAGTCCAGTTCATCATTACAGTTGTACCATAAATAACCAACCTTACAGGAGCAAAATGAGTGCAAACAGGCAAATTGGGAGTCAGGAGTACTCTACCAATATAAGAATGGTCACAATTTTTTAAACAGTTGCAATCCACCAAGGAATTTAAGTACACAAGCAGCGAGATACAAATGAGTTTTGCAGTTATTTGTACCGAGCAGAGAAGCTTCCCGTGAGAGTAAATAAGAAACTACCTGAAGAAATTGTTTTTTACCTTCTGGCTGAGGACAGTTAGCTCATTTTCAGCAAACATAGAATCTACAGTGGTTTTCCTTGAGATATAAAAATGCCTATTCTGACATCTCGGCTACAAGAACAATCGGGAAGATATGTTGGCTTGACTTTTGGGGAAATACAGGTAATTGTTGCAACAAGATTTCTGAAGAGTTTTTCTGTATATTCTTTAGAACTCAGGACATTTGTAATCATTATACTACACAATACATTTTTACTGTATTGGCCTTTTTAAAGAATGAGTCAATGCTTTCAAAATGTCATAGCCGTCTGCTGGAAGCTGTGCAAATGGCACAACCTCACAGTTTCCCTTTGCACAAAAATAAAGATATTTATTGTGATAAACAACTGCCCCTTGCTATCTTAAAAAATAAAGGCTCTCCTTTGCTCCACAGCCCTATTATTATTTCAGCTATTGTATTGCAACAATTGTGGTGAGGACTTCTTGTTTTTGGAGGATAATGTAAACTGTACTTCCTCCAGTGAACTGTGGTATTTGTGCATGAGAAAGGAAGGTAGCGAGTGATGGAGCTGATCCAGCAATGCAGGAAGCATCCCACCACGTCAGACCTGCCTTACATGAAGTTGCCTCACCTTCCAAGGGGTACAGCATGTTTTGATGCACAATTGTAATGCAAAACATGTAGAGTTCTGAGGGCTTTTTTCCATTTTGTCCCATTCAGCGGAAGCAACATGAAATAAAATAGGGATCCTAACCCTTGAAACAAGACAAAGGTAGAGAGTTATTTCCATAAATTGAGATGATTTCTGGGAAAGCAACTATAAACATGGAGAGAAGAGGTAGATCTTCTAGTCTATGTTTTGTTTGCTTACCTTCCTCCAAGCGAGCTAAGGGGAGGAAAAAAGATAGGCAGACAGAAAGATGCAGATGGAGATACGGAATGTACCCATTAAGTATCTGTGAAGAATGCTTTATCAGCTTGCTCGTCGGCTGCTGGGTTGTGCATTTGAGGGCATTAGATTCCCAAGAGTGGGGATCTATAGAGGATTCCTACCTTTGGAAAAGAACAAAAACACAGAATAAAAGACTTAATCTTATAACCCCCAATCTAGCCAACTAAATCCCCAATTAGCAATTCAAACAGATTAATATAGTCCTTCCCTCCATTAAGCATACCCAACATCATGCAGTTGTGTATTTTAAGGTTTCATTTTTCTTGTGCGCAGCTCTCTTTCTCACCAAAGTTGACAATTCCTTTCAGATCATCCTACTTTCCCATTGACTAGGAATGGATTCTTTTTCTTTTCACTTTTTTCTTCTTTTTTCTTTTAAGTGCATTCAATCTTATTGATGCATTTAGGTAGGATCTCTTCAATGCTCTCCTTTACTGTACATGTCTTCTAATGTCTGTCCACCTTGGTGTTTCCATATTGTGGGCTGTTTGTAGAGTTCCCACCAAGAGCAATGCAAAGGGTGGAAATGGCACACTTCTCCTGCTTGCTGGAGAATTCATTGTTATTCCCATAAAACTCACGAGTGCTGTAACTTTAATGACAGTTTCTGCTCTTGCCTGAAAAGAAACCGAAGCAAGGGGCTGCACCAGCTCAGGAGAAGCACGGCTAAATCACCCCTGAGCAAGGCAGGTTGGATCTTTCCTAGATTTCAGAGTGCAAAACAATCAGTGCCAAATGCCTTCAGACATACCAAGAGTATATTTCTAGGAAGTATGAATTATCTACAGCTCCCAGCAACCACTAGAGGTGGCCAGCAGTCTGTTGACTGACCCTATAACTAGTTCTCCCATTTTTGCAACGCCGTTGGTCAAGGTGTAGCAAAGGACCATGTATGTCCCCGGTCCTCTCCCATCCCTCACTCCAGTGCATGTCAAATGTTGGGGGAAACATTTTGACACTTCTCTGCCCTCCACCATCACCAGTTTCAACCCTCTCACATAATTTTACTTCTTAAGTGAAGGTGAGTAAAAGCTGACCATTTTTTCTCATATTTTCTTAAGCAGACAATTTTAAAATCTCCTTTTCCATCAGCTGTAGTAGATTACCAGCATAGATGCTTTCGGAGGAGAGTGAATCTTGCAAGAGAACATGTCTGTGGCCTCCCACAACCACCAGCTTTGTTAGGCAATTGAGTTTCAGAGCATTGAGGTTCTTGCCCATGCTACAGACTTTCCTTGCACAGAGGTGCAATAATCCTCTGCAAGGCTGAAGATGCATAGGCTTATTATCCTCTTCTGCGTGTCTCTGCTCTGCTTCAGACAGGTAACACAGAGAAAGTCTACTTGGTAAAAGTAAACTTGAAAGGTTTAAAACTCTCACAAAAATACGGTTCGTGTCAATGTTTCTTTCACATCTGGTTCTGCACTACAACAGAAAAAGACATGGCTTTGTAGATAAATGTGGGTAGACAGCTCATATTTTCTCAGTTCTTATCTTTGTGTCTTTGGAAATTAACAATGAAACTTGAAATAATGTTTAATAAAAGGAACAGAGGCATGAGTATATGGGGATTATTATAATGATCAGTATTCTGCATATTTCCAATCCATTCTGCATATGCCCAATCACCGGCAACGTTTCACAAATACTTTTGCTACACTATCCAGCAGTTTACATGTACAGGTGTGCTTATACTGTATATAGACAACAATGGGGCCCAATCTGACTTGTGAAGCAGAACAGGAATAACAAATACATGGCTGCTTTACTTGGCTACCAGGTAGAACAGAGCTTCCCTAAACATTTTTGATCAAAGGCACTTTCCATCAAACAAACTTTTTGTCTGTATTTTAAAAGTTTAACTTGACATTTCTGTGTTTTCATTTTACTTTATTTTTTCTTGCTTTTTACTTAGGACTTGAAAATCTGATAGTCAAAAGAAAGCAGTTCTGCTTTAGAAAAATAATAAATATTTCTTAATATTTCCAGGGAAGAAAAATTGATCATTTTTCAGTTCTCATCTTAAGCTTTAAGAGATTCGCCAAATAAAGAACTATTGTTCTGCTTGAAGTTTTGCTACCACATATCAGAATCATCCATATTTTGTATTTTGTTACATCTCATATTTGCTGGTGACTTTTGCAAAGCTTACCCTATTGGAATAAAGAATTTGTTTCAAAATATCCATTTTCTCTTTCTGTAAAAGTCTCTTGTCCTAATACTTAAGGATTAAGATGGCAAACATGAGCAGAATGTATCTCAAAGACTTTGAAACTATGCAGCAAATAAAATGACCAGAATGGATGCGTGTTATATTTAAATCTTACCATTTATTGGTAGCTTGACAGATTTCCAATGTTTTATGTTGGCCATTCTGAAGTATTAAGAGTAAGCTTTACCAAAAGTAGGTTGTATGGCTATAACAATAACAGATGGATATGCATAAAGAGCTGGAGCTCAGGGAGGGCCTCTGACCTTCTCGCTATCCAGAAGACCAAGCAGTGAATGAAACAGATGTGAGAGGACAATAGAGAATTAGCAGATGTAAGGACTTCATGTATGATGAAATCCATGTTGCTGCAGCTCCTGGCCACTCTGGTTAACCCACAGTCCCTTCTGAAGAACAGACCAGAACTCCACAAACATGCACACACAGAGCAAACACACATGAGATAGATACAGTCTCAGCTTCACGGCAAGTGTGGACCGTGCTGTGAGCAACTTTGGGTGGAAGGTATCACCCAGGATAGATGGGTGCACACTGGCCCGGGGGGCATGGGCTGGGGGAGAGGGGAACTGAGTGGGGATTTCCAGCTCTGAGCTGGAGAAAACACGCGAGAAGGAGGAAACGCTGGCTGAGCCAAGCCGTGTGGCATGACTCCCAGAAAAGGAGTCAATATCACAGGGATCTGGAGACATCAGTAGTGGTTCTCAATAGCTGGCTTCCACAGCTGGATCTACCTACTTTTGCTGACTGTGAGACAGTACAGTAGCAGGGATGGGAGCAAATAATTATCTCCCGGCTATCCTGAACCCATACGAGCTGGCCAGGAGTTAATTGCAGACAGCCAGAGTAACTGGGCAGACAGACAGATTTTTAAATGGAAGTTAAATGCTTGCACAGAATTCAAGGGTGCAGGCTAAGCTGGCTGTGGGCAGAGACCCACATGTTGTACTGATACAGCCCGTGAGTCATGGGCAACGTTTTCACCAATAGCAGAACATGACTTTTTTTAATGACTCCGTTAATAGGCTCCCTGCAAGATCAGGCACACACTTCTTCTTGCTCAGTATATTTGCTCTTTGCAGGAGTATTCTTCTTATGCCCAGTGAGCTCTTAATTTGCAGTCAAGTTAAAACCTGATCTGGTTCCTTGCACTGTCAAAAAATAGCAATGTCCTCTGAATCCTTTGTTGTACAGAAGAGCCAAACCTCACCCACATGCTGGCAGGTTGCTCTTTTTTGACAGCTAGTGGCTTGCAGCAAGCATGCCTTTCTACCGTAAGGAACCAGATTAGGCCCAATCCTGCTAATACTAGACAAAGTCCTTACTCACAGAAGTCAACAGGCATAATTCATTGCAGGAAATACTACATCTATTAGTATTTTGCAAATCCTTTTTGCTCAGATACTGATAGAAATTCTCAGGCACTCTTATTTAAGAATGTGTTTGAGGCTGTGTTTCACTCTCCTTTAGGTGTAACACTATATACAGATTTGTTTATCAAGGTTTAAGTTCTTTCTTCCTGAGATATTTGTACTCTTCTAATGCCCCTTTTACAATACAACACACCATAACCTTCTTTGTGAATAATATAATCAAGAAAGACTTCAGTTGCAGATCCAAAAAGTAACAAATGGTAAAAGTCAGCAACATACACTTTGTAATTTAATGAAAAGGTATTTTAATGAATTATTATATTAAGGGGGAATGAGTGCACTTAATCCCATCATAGTATCTCTAACTATATCTTCTAAACCAGCAGATTTATATTTCAAGAGGCTCAGAAGCACGAAAGAGGGGAAAGCTACCAACATCTATTACATGATAAAACACAAAATAACAAAAGAATAAAACAACAACAAAAAAAGGAAACAGTAAAATGACAGCACCTTAGTGCACTAAAAGCTGTGTAAGTTACCGGAGGCTGCACTATGTTATGGCAATAGTTTTATCAAAACACATGTAAATGTTTTGTACAGATTAATTGCAATTTTTCCTCTTCTCATTTTTCTCCACTCTGCCCTACTATGATGGATTTTGTCTTTGAGCTATTTCCAGTTCTTTCTAAAGCAGGGCTCATCACTCAAGGACACACATATATACAGCTATAGAACCTTAGAAGTCTGCATGTTTCCAGAGGGCGCTCACAGGGGTAATTTTGTGGATGGGAGGAGGACACAGAGGGTTTGCTAGCAGGCACTAATCCAATGGAGACTGGAAGTCTGATAAATAAAGAATATGATTGGGCATAAATAGCAAAGAGATACCAAGCTTAATGGAGATAATTTGCACCTTGAAACCATCACTTTCCTTCTCCTTGTCTCATATCTCTTTTGGTAAGAAGCTCTTCAGGATACAGACCATCTATTATGGGTTTGTATGGTGCCACGTCCATTGGCCTTCTATTGGAGATTCTTTATCGCCTTTTGTTCTCTGGGATCCTCAACCCCTGCCGTCATGACTATGGGTATTTGTACCTGAGCTCCACACTGACTAACCGTTTATTTGTCAGGAAACCCTCAGTGAAGACGGATTATTCACGTCAGGATCTGCTCCTGGTGTGTGACATAGCTACAAGTCTGTCTATCTATTCAGCCTCAGGAGCGTGAGCCACTCTCTGGCACAGGTGATGAGGACAAGTATGATATGGAAAAGCTACCCAAAGAGTGTAATGGTGGCATGGCAGAGTTAGGGCTTCAGACCAAGACTGCCAGCCCTGAATAAACTAGGGAAGCTTTTCCAAGGCTGATATTTGCATGCCTTCTCTAAGAGTAACCACAAACCCTTTGTCCAGCTCTAATCATGAGTTTTTGTAGGGTAACCAGCTCTGGTTGTCTCCCACTCACTCTGGCAGAGGCTCCTGGGCAGTGCAATGGCTTTTTGAGATCCTCGTTTTTCAGAAAGAGTTGGTGTTTCATGTTGGATAAATCTGCATCTCAAGGATTACAGAGCTTTCCCTGGAAGCTCCCATCCTTGCAGCAGTTTCTTTTGTATAGCCTGAGCATGCACCCATGCTGCTGTAGCTGATACTCCCAGAGGGCTGGTGACGTTCAACTCTTGCTTGAGCATCGCCCCCAGCATCTGGTTCAGCCCATCTGGCACCTGCTGTGGTTGTCCTGGTGGTTCTGAGCAAAGTTGCATGTGTTCACTCTGCCTATCAGCATCCAGCAAGGGCAGCTCTCCCAAGGCTGGCATACCCAGCCATGCTCCATCAAAGGACAGGGCCCTGTCAAGCAGCACCTGCAGCTTTCTACCATAGAATCACAGAATCACAGAATGGCTTGGGTCAGAAGGGACCTTAAAGATCATCCAGTTCCAACCCCCCTGCCATGGGCAGGGACACCTTCCACTAGATCCTGTTGCTCAAAGCCCCATCCAACCTGGCCCTGAATGGCCATGACAGAAGGGGAAATGCATAGGCACCCAGCCTCACACACGTTCTAGTTGTAAAAGTCCAAGCCATTTTATTAGGCTTTTTCTTCCCATTTTCTCCCTCTGTGGTTGTTGGATAAGACAGGACATTTAAGTATCAAGATCTCCATCCCTCCCACCTCTACCGAGAAACCTCCCACCCCTGCCTAGACACGCTTTCTGACATCTCAGAGCCCAGTACCCTCTTGATCCTTTGGCTAAACAACAGACCTTCACTATCACTCAGGCAGCTGAGCCTTTGAACTCAAATCATGTATGTTTAAGGTGGGGAAAACCATATCTCTGTGTACGGAAAAAGAACGAGTTTTCTTTTTTTTTTTTTCCCCTCAGTAGCAGCTTTAAGGTCTGATTAAAAAAGGAGGAAACAGAAAATCCTGGAAAATTTCAAGTTGGATTCCTTCTCTGCAGTAGGAGGAAGAATCCTAAAACATATAGGACACCCAAGTGTCATGAAATATTCCAGTGTTTTGGCTCAGAGCTAATAACTTGGCTCTCTACACACAGTTACTTTTTAACTCCTGCAAATGCAGCTACTGAAGACAAAAACACATGTATGCACACACACGAAATAACAATGACCTGATATCACCAGCTTAATGAAATTATGAGCTTTATGTAAAGATTGTTGCATGGATTTTATTGTATTACTCACTTTTTTTTTCCTAGTAGCAGACAATTGTTACTTTAAGAAGGTTCCCTTTAAATATACTTAAGCACGTTCAAAAAGCTGACAAGTTGTATTTGTGGTTTTCAAAAGAAATAATTTTTGAGTAGAGCTACCTTTTTTGGCATAAAGTAATTGGAAAGTACCATAGATATCTCAATAAAACACATCAAAAGTAACTTTCTATAGCTTGTTTTGGCATGTCCACTTGTGGGTTGTATCAACTTTAACTAAACAACAGTTTTTCCCTCTGTCAGTACAAATCATTAAAAATATTCAACAGAAAAAGCAAATAGAAATAACTCAGTACTGTGTTTGCCTATTTTCAAATAAAAGGAGATACAGAAAGGAGTGGTCACTGCAGTTGAAAGTGCATTTTTCTGATTCATATATTTGCTGTAACTATTTGTATAGGATTTAAATGTCTAAGAAAAATGCCCAACCATTTTAAAGAGAATGCTGCATTTGAAAAACCTGAAAATGCTAATCTGGTTTCATATTTACAAAGGTTTGTTTAGTGTATGTGTGATCAATTCACCAAATGACAGAAAACTTTGGTAAATACAGTTTTGATGCCGAGACTCTTTGACCTGTTTATGGAGGAATAGAAACCTTATCTGCTCTAGAACCAATCCTAAAGGAGTACATTGTGCTGATTTCATTCGAGATCTTATCCTTTCTCTCTCTTTCCTTCTCTCTCTTTCTCTCCCACCCTCCCTTCTTATGAACACTGAATGCTAGGTTATTTCCTTGTCAAGGTTCCTTATCAGGACTAGATTTACACTTGATATCATTTTGTAAACATGTAGCAAATGGTTTATACATTAAGAGAAAAAGGGAGCAGACGGCATTTTCATCGTAAGAGGAAATATATCTCAAGAAAATATATGGCTGTTAATTAATACTCTAATAAACAATAAATAAAAAATCATTCAATCACAGAACAAGTCTAGGAAACAGGCAACCAAATTCAGACTGAAAATAGGTCTGCACACTCTTTGTTTATCCTGGACACTCAGAGGTACTTTCTGTTTGGTGATGCAGTGAAGGTAAGTTAAATGCACGATGGAGGGTCTTTTCCTCAGGAAAAAAATTGTCTGAAACATTTCAGTGCTGACATCCTGCCACTGCTACAGCAATGCTTAAAATGACACTGCTTGTCTTACAAGAGAAAAAGCTATCTAAGGCTTCCTTATACCTAATCCAAGGTAACTGCATCATTTGCAAAGGCAGTAGGCAATTGGGTTAGGAGTCAGTCAATGAGAAAGATGGAGAGATAATCTACACTTACAGGGCTTGCTTGCTGCCTGTGAACCTTGTCAAGCAATGTGTGCGTAGACACACAAATTGTCCTGGTGACCTCAGTGCTTAAAGCTTCAGTACTTAAGAATTCCTGTATCTTAAGTGCTTTTGCTGGAGAAAGACACACGAGAGCCCAAAGCTTATTTCAGGGAAGCAGAAGTCCAGTCTTGGGCCAGTACCTGCAATAAAGGCAGCAATAGCACCTGCTCTAGTGCCTGAAAATGAGAACCATGGATGTTTTCTGCAGACTTAGATGACCTCTAAATGAAGAATTCAAAACAATATGTTAGAAAAAGATGAATCTCTAGCCCATTACTATTGAGTAACATCTATGTAACCCACATAACCCATAAAAGCTTATTACTGAATAAAAACACCTAGTGTTTTTCCATTACTAAATCCTAAAATGCATCACAGGCGTTTTGCACAGACATAACAAAGGTGTAAGAATGCATTATATTGGATTAGGCTAAGTGGTAAACTTACAGCACATTAGGCCCTCTGCATCAAATGCCCATATTCCTGCTTTTCTTCTACGGTTCATGTACAGTAACACCAGGCAGACAGCTCCTCAACAGGCAGGAAACCATTTATATGTGCCCATGTTTGGGGACAGCACATTTAGAAGCAATACTTTCCTGTTCTCTCTGCTTAACCCTGATAATTAGATCATGGGCTCAGATTGTCTGAAGCCATTCAAGGGCACTAGGTCCTCTCGTGTCTTCCTTTGTGGACTTAGGGAAAACAAGCAAAAGTGCAGTGAACTCACCTTGCCTTTCAGATGTGGTTGTCAATGGATGAGAGGGATCTAGGGCCAGACTTGAGCCTATTCCTGCAACTTTGGGGAAGAGATTTTTGCTGTACAACACTAAAATCCTAATTCTTCCTAGGTTATGTGCTAGAGACTGTCAAAAAGGGAAAAGTAGATCTACTCTTCACGTCTCCTCTTTTCTGATCTGTTTTGCTCTTCTTTCAACATGGTCCCCATTTTCTCTCCTGCAACCTGCATTTTTCCCTGCTCTTATCATCACACCCTTGTTCTCTACTGATCCATTTTCTTCTACCTTTTTCTCTTTTATTTTCTCCTCTTTGCAGAGCTGTTCTTTCAGCCAAGCTTCATCCTTTGCTTCTTGCTGTGGAGTGACTGATGGGAACCTGAGAATGAAATTCCCTCACAGGGAAGGTGCAGAAATCCAAGGATCTCACAATCTGTTAAAAAAAAGTTGCAGCAATGCAAGATTTCTAGTGTCTTCTCCATTAAATCTCCCACAGCAATTCTACAAGTGAGGCAGAAGGAAGGTAGCCATGACAACTGAAGACTTAATAGTATCTGGTACCTTCTGCTGATGAGCTCCTTACAGACCCCAGAGTAGAAACTAGTGATACCATCTCCAGGGTGATGCACATCCTCCACTGTGATCTAATGAAAAGTGGCAAATCTGGCATCGAGAGCATTATTTTGAATACAAGATAGAAAGTTAAGATACACCATTAATCATAAACTGAAAAGGAAATACCATGTGCTGTTCAGGTCCCAGAGAAAAGTAGAGGTTGTGACCAGATGACCTAGGCTAAATAAATAACTCAGAAACTGTGTCTATCTCTCTGAGTTCACTGGACAAGGATCAACTCTGGCAGATTGGCAAGGTCTGCCTCATCAGTCTCTTGAACATAGATGACACTGAAGGTACAAATTGCAAGGTGCCATTGCACATGATCTGCATATACCCCTCCATGGCCCTTCGTAAAGAGTGAATGAGATGTTGCAGAGTGTGATCTGTGGTGTGGTCACTCTAGAAGAAAAGCAATATGAAAATTGAAGGACTAAGAGTAAGCCAAACAACACAGCCCACTGGTTGGACACTGCTTGCTTCACACAGACTATGAAAAGAAAATAGGACTTCTTTGTGACTGTGTCATTGAGAATTCCCAGCCCCTCTCCCTTGCCAAATTCTGCCGTTGTGAATCTCTAGTAACATTGTAGTGGGAAGAGTCCTAGATATGACACCAGGAATTCAAGTGATACCTCTAGCCTGTTGCTGCAATCCAGTGTGGCTGACCAGATCCCCAAGAAGCACTTGCAGAGAAGGTGGGCTGCGGTTCCATGAGGCAAACCAAGGCAAGAAGCCAATCGCTTCTTAATATGATTGACTCCTACTAGTGAACCTTAGTCACTGAGCATGGAAAATAGACTAAGTAAGAGAAGAAACTTTATTTTTTAATAACTTAATACGCTGTGCATCATTTCAGATGCTTCTGACAAGAAATGCAATTAGGAGCTCTACTATTACATCACATGAAGCAGCAATGGGATAAAGGTTAAGGTACTTGGCTTCCAAAATAGTATAGAGCCAAGATCAATCAAGTGGGAACAAGCCCTGTCTAATACGTCTGCCCATATTCTTAGTAGTATAGTGGTACATAATGCAAAATCAAATTCCCCTAGTTAATTCCTAGGGTGGCACAGGCATTGTGTCATATACTGCCCTGGTAATTTCTGAGCCTTATGCCAGGGACCCAGATGAATCCATGGTCAATCAATTGTGATTTTAAATGTGATTTCAAACTGATTCACGTAAGAACTTAGAATATGTGTCCAGGACTCATCTAGTTTTGTACTCTTCATGAAAAATGTAAGGCAAGTTCCAAATAGCCCTTTGCTTCCTTATTCTTCATGAGGCACTCAGATTTCATTGATTTTATCTCTTGATATCTGGAATTTCTTAGGGATTATGAGGTCACCTGTCTATAGATTAAAATTTCTGGACTCACAGTGACATCTTCTACTTCACCTTGAAATTCATGTTTATGAAAGAATCCTTCAGAAACTCATGTTCAGAATATTCCTTCACACTGTTTTACAGGGTCTTCTGTTGTGGTCAATCACATAAGGACAACCATACTATCTACTCTCACACTAGCAAATTAAGATGGATAGGGACCAGTTCTGGGACCTGAGGCCAACTAGCACTGCCTGTCTTGCTTTCCATGAAGGCAAGAGTCTTACCTTCGAAGCAGGTGGCCACACTGAAATTGCTCATTGTGAATAGCTGCTGATCTGTACAACCCAAATGTCCTGGTTTTAGCTGGCATAGAGCTAATTTTCTTCTTAGACTAGTACTATGTTTTGGCTTTAGTATAGGACTTGGCATGAGAAGAATGTTGATAATACACTGACACTTTTAGTTGTTGCCAAGAAATCAAGGGCTTTTAAACTTGCCATGTTCTGCTGTTGTGCAGGTGCACAAGAAGTTGGGAGGGGACACAGCCGGGACAGCTGACCCAAACTGACCAAAGGAATATTCCACACCATAGGACATCATGTTCAGCATATACAGCTGGGAGAAGGAGAAGGAAGGGGAAGACATTGGGAGGGATTGCACTTTCTTCCCAAGTCATTGTTATGTGTGATGGAGCCCTGCTTTCCTGGAGATGGCTGGACACCTGACTGCCAATGCGAAGTAGTGAATGAATTCCTTGTTTTGCTTGGCTTGTGCACACACCTTTTGCTTTACCTATATATAAATAAAGACAGTTTCTTTATTTCAACCCAAGAGTTTACTCATTTTTACCCTTCCGATTCTTTCCCCCATTCTACTGGGGCAGGGGAGCGAGCTAGTGGCTATGTGGGGCTTAGTTCCTGGCTGGGGTTAAACTACAAACCATCAAACCATCCCTACCCATTTCTTGGTAAGAAAATTTTCTCAGTTAGTACAGGTCAAACTTATACCAGGGACTAAACTGATACATTAAATGTGACAGCCCTCCTGCCTGTGGCCTGGCCCGTCTAGTTTACTAGCGTAGGCATAGCCACAGGGTCAGAAAGATACCCTGCTGCCTCCAGCAGCATTCACAAAAGCACTTAAGAAAAAAAGTACATCATAATGCTACCATGTCATCTGATCTCCAGTTCTGGCAATTGGTAGATAAAGGTCTCCATAATTGAGGTTTACATATGGAGCATCATTTTTAAAACCCACCACTCTCCATTTTGTCTAATTGGGAATTTTTTCTAGCATTTTTGAATCCACTGTATTTCCATTCTCCACAACAACCTGTAGCAACAGGTTAGTAGTTTTCTATTGTGCAAAATAAATCTTCCTTTTTAAATTCTGAACCTTCTGCCATTATGAAAATAGTGAATCATCATTATTCCTCTTTATGTTTTTCGCAGTGTTCATGGATGTTTAGATCTCTTAACATATCCTTGCTTTATCTTCTCTTGTCCAAATCAAAGGAACGTTGTCTATTCATTCTCTGCTTATATGCAAGTTGTTTCCTTCCTCCTGTAATTCTTATTCCTCTTCTTATTACCTTAGAGAAGGAGTTACCAGAAGTTCCTGCAAAACACAAGACATGTAAGTGCTGCAGATGTATAGAGTGACAGAAAGATGTTCTTTATTTTTCTGTGATTTGTTCTGTTATCTACATTGTTGGCTTGTCAACACCAATAAAGGATGTTAAAATCATCATCATTTAAAATAGAATTTTCGGAAATGTTGAGCTGAATTGTGAACACAGCCTTTACTAACATTCAGTGAGAGCTGTGATCCTAAGATGTCTTAAAAAATGCATTATTATGCACAACCACACATCTTTTTAAAGTTTTCAGCCCTTGCTTTATTCTCTTAGCCAGTCAGATGCTATTAGGTGTTACAAGAAGAGCCTTCTCCTAAAGAATAAATGGGAAAACGCTTACAGACTTCTTTAACAGACAAACAAACCTACTTGACCTATTTTCACAGTCTTCAGATAGAAACACAGTGAGCTCTTTGCCCATATCTCTGCTCCCATCTCCATGCTTTCTATTATCTTGGGATGACTCTGAAACCATGGGAGCATGGAGTGAATCTTGTCCAGCTGGCCCCAGTACCTACTTTGGCTCAGAGAGACCCAGAAAGATAACAATGTCTTTAACAAGTGTAAAAAGACTTCACCCTTACAAAGAATTTAGTACATTTTCGCACCCTGTTAATTAATTCAAGGAGAAAATATTAGGCAGACTTGTGTAATTGTGCTGGTCCACTAATCCAAGGAATAGTATTTGTTTTGACTTGCGAGTAATATATGATACATTTTTTCATAATTATGAACTTCATCATAAGGATAGGCAAAGAGATTTTAATCTTGAGTTGATAAATTTTGCAGGGCTGGGTAACAGGTGGAGCCATTTATCTCTGTACCAACTTGATTGTGTTTATGAACCAATTGACGAATCCCTCAGAGGAGTTCCAGGCCCGCCTTGTTACTTATTTATTAACCACAAGGATCCATGGGAATCCAAACTGGGTTTACAGTGCAACTTGATTATCCAAAGCCATAGCTGTCCACAATTCCCTCTTTCTCAAAATAGAGATTTATCCCTGGATGTCTATTAGTTACAATGAACATTGTCTCAATGGTCAGAAGTCTCAATTATCCAAACAAATCCCTTATGACAGCGGGATAATTGAGCTCAGCTACCCTTGTGTTGAAATACCAACTCTTGTTGAAATAGCAACATTCCCATGTAATTTCTCATTAGGATTTAAGTGATCTTAGATTATATCTTAGAAGTTTGTCTTTGATCATAGAGCTATAATGCAAACATACAGATGACATTATTCCCACACAATTAGTCATTCATCTTAAAGTGTATTTTAAATATTAAGGATGATATGTCTTCTTGTAAACTCTCCCCAGTTTACCCAGAGAGCTTAACTACTAAATGAGTACACCAGAAGACCAGGATGGTGACAATATATTTTTATCAGAAAAATGAGATAGCGTAATACAGTGTAATTTACAGAGAGCAGTAGCTACTGTCAACAGAAATAGGAGCTTCCAAACAAATCACACAATTATATTCCTGAAATTAAATGAGAAAAATAGTTTAGGATAATAATATATCAAGCTCGATGTGGCTAGAAGATAAGGTTTTGCCTCAGTGAACACAAATAGATAGTATGACCCCACGGGGAAAAGGCCACCAAGGGAAAAAACATTTCACAAGGAACTGGACTGTCACTGAGAGCTGGTGGGACAGTGCAACAGGCACAGAGTCTGATGTTCAGGAGTGGAAGTTGCCCTTTGTCAAACACAGACAAAATGTCTAATCTGCACCCAAACCTGCTCCCCGTCGGTGTGTATGTTTTGGCCTTTGGTTCAGTGAACAGCACAAGCAGAGAGAGCCTGTGGAGAGGACGACAGTGGAGTTTGTTCATGCAGTCCCAGATGAGAAAGGTATAAAGTGGACGGTAAGGTATGGGGCACGGGCGCTGATAAAAGACACACTCATGGCTTTGGTCTCATTTGATAGCAACACTCGGAAGACTTGGTCATATGTGATGGGGCAGAGTTCTGCACTCAGGGCAGGGTTCTCAGCTTGGAAGCGAGGAGAAGCAGGGGTGGATAGTGGGAGAAGAGAGGAGAATGGGTGGGGAGGCTAGAGGCAGGACCAAGAGCAGGTCAATAACATCAAAAGACATTACTTGGAATCTCAGAGAAGCAAGTCCAACAGAACCTCTCAGTTCATGACCCTTTCTCCCTTACTTTCCCCACAAGCTTTCCACCTGACCGCTGTCTCCCTAGACTTTTGCAACACTTTTGCAGCTAGATTGGGATAAGCTTCTAAAAAACATCCCTGTAACCCACAACGTAGGAACACCTCTGAAAACGCTCTGATCACTGGTTATTTTCAGCCTGTGGCGGATCACCTGGCATCAGCCAGTTGCTGAAGTTCCTGTGCACACATACCAAACATTTAAAACTTCTTCTTGGACCTGAAGTCCAAGACTTGAATTCCCAAGGCACTTGAGGAAGCATTGGTGTGCATTTCAACTTGCAGAATCTCCCCATTGCAATGCCATCACGTACATCTCCCACCAGGAAACGAATGCATGCACACGTTAACCAGCTGTCGTGACTGCCTTCAGTTCATAGACGTACAAAAGGTTCCTGGGATCTGTCCATTTTGCAAAGAGCTAAACAGACTGGAAGATTGCTAGTGGTCTAAAAGGATAGACAGACTTCTTAAGCTGAATTCCCACCCACCCTGCTGCTCGAGCAGGGTGTGCCCCAACCCTGCTGTTTCCTGAGGCTACTGAGCAGGCTGTTCCTACCACTGCTCAACTTGCTCAGCAATCTCCTCTAGCTGTTAGTGAAGCAAGGGGTAGGCATAAACCTCTTCCCACAACAAGGAAAATAAAATACCGCTGGAGCCAGTGTGTCTTGCTGAGAGTAGTCAGCCATGATAACAGCACAGAGGCTGGTGAGAGGGCCTGGATAAGGGTTTGAGCTCTCGCCATCCTGGTTTTGAAGGACCTAAGAGGGTGATTACAAAAGGGATTGCTCCTACTGCCAGCTATTCCTGCTTCAATGATTGCTCTACAGAAGCTTTTTTTCACCCTTGTCAGTGTGAGGTTTTATTTCAGAGGCTGGTGAATGACAATGCAGTATCAGCTGGAGAGACCTGGGCCACCTGGCAAACACTGTCCTAGAAGCACGAGAGAATAGCCACAGTTTTGGTTTTGGTTTTGGTGGGGTTTTTTGGGTTTTTTTTTCTCATACAGATGTTCCCGTGTGAAGAATCTATAACGCTTTTCCCCTGGAGCTGGTCAAATGATCCTTTAGGACATTTCCAGGAGGATGACTGCTAGGAGAACCTGATCTTTTGGAGGTAAATGGTAGAGGGCAATGAAGATTGCAGAGAAGGAAATAAACAAGGCACCTGACACTGTAATCCCAAGAGTGAATTTGGGAAAAAACAAGCAGGAGGAGTCTGGGCTGGGGAAACCAGTGGCCGTGAAGCTCAGCATGGATAAATTCCTCTTTCCTTCAGTGGTTGATAACATCTTGTCTTTCAGGGAAAACTGTTATATGGACTTGATGGCTTTTTGAAGGCCTTCAGCAGTGCCAGCTTCTTCCCACTGCCTCTATGGGGGCAGACACCTGCAGAAAGCAGGTTCTACCACCTTTTAGAAGGGCCTTTCTCTCACTGATTTCATAAGGTCACCAGCTTGGACTAGATACCTTTTAGGCAGCCGAAGTTAGGTGACCTGAATCTCATCCCAGAGCTGCAACATTAGGCACAGCTCTAGGTGAGCTGGCTACACCCAGGTGAATATAACTCTGACTCTACATCTTTCTATGGAGCAAAGACTTGATCAAGAGGCTGGTGAGGCGAATCAAGCAGTGACGGATCCTGCATGTCCTCTCAGCTGTTTCCGTTCACTGAGCTCACGGAGAGCCCCAGTGGAAAATGAAAGCCGCCTTTGCTCCTCCGCAGTGTCCTCCAGGGAGGGCAGGAAAACATCTACCCCTCTTCGCAGCAAATCGCCCCTCGGGCACAAGGCCTGGCTGTCACCAAGGGACATGATTGACCTGCCTTCTTGATACTTAGGATGACTCTGTAGTTTTGAATCATCCAATTCTATCAAAGTTGTGGGGAGAAATGAGAGACGCTTAAAATAGCTAAAGCAGAAAATTCCCCAACTGTCAGTTTCATAATTCTTCAACCCATTCCAGGAGAGCTAGCTTTAGCCCTATTTCCTGATCACTCAGAAAAACTGAGACGATCAATTAAAGTTTTCCCATGCACCCTCTTGGACAGATGGTTGAGCCATTTTAATTAAGTGTATGTATTGGACTGACAGAGTTGATGTATCTGACGTGACAGACATTTTCTGTGTTCGTTTAGGTTTTTAATCTTTCATTCTCTTTACTATGCCCAGAACTGTGCTATGTGCGCTGTGCTCTCAGAAGAATTATTCAATACACAGTCGATCGCTTGGATTATTAGATTTTTATTGCTTGTTATTGTTGGTTTTGGCCACAGTGAAAAGCTCCTCAGTAGCAATTAGCTACCACTCTGGCTCTAATAATGAAAGGATCTCATTTTGGAAGTCTCTGCTGTAAGAGGAGAGAAGGGGCCAGATTTTTTTAGATAGTTAGATGTTGAGAAGGGCAAATAGAGGCATATCGAGATTTTCAAAAGCATCTAAGTGTCCAATATCTCAAATTTCAATAGAACTACAATAGTATTGGGCTGGTTATCTGCAGCTCTAGACACCTAACCACGTTGCAAGTCTGCCTCGCTGCAGGACTATGTGGTGGATGCTCTCTTGGGTTCTGATTTAAAATAAAATTAAAGTAGCGAGATGTTCTTGCTCCAAGGATTTTTAAAATGAGACACATGCTGCTCTTTTCTTATATCCCTTTACATTCAGTGGCCTTGCATGAGGTGGAATTTATGGCATATGTCCCTAGTGGCCCTCAAATTGAGAACAGGTTCCCGTGGAGTATAGGGCTCCCCATTACATGACTTGAATGGTGGGATCTGGGTAAGAGCAGGTTCCTAACACACACAAATAGTTTCACAGCTAGAGCTCTACTCCTCAAGTGTTTTGGTCCATAAGTTAGTTATAATATAACCAGTCCATAATAATGTGATAATGCATGTATGGAAGCAGAGAATTGTCAGCGGTTTTTTCTTTCTCTTTCGGTGGGTATTTGCATAAATATTAGACATTGCTACAATCTGTCCAAACCCTCTGAGTTTCCTTGGCTTCTTCACATGATTTTTTTCAATCCTGTTTTAATATTAATAGATATTAATAGGTAGATTTGGTATTAATAGAACCTACTCTCTCTAGTTTTCAGTGAATATCAATCAATAGCTGCAAAAGTGCCATATACTGAAATATTGTAGTGGCTACAAATACTTTTCTCATTTCCAGTGCCTTTACTGGCTGACATGAAAAATTGTTTTCACCTAAGATAAACTCCTATGCTCTCATGTGTTTCATGGCAGAAAAAGCAGTGCGTACTGCTCGTAGGAAAGCCATGCCAGAAAAGTACTTCTATAGAGACCTGGCTGACATGTTTATTATAGAAAATTAGTGTCTTTATCCTCAAGACTTTCTAATATCACATGGCCAGGATCACTCAGTTCCAGTAAGTTAGATTGCCTGAATGGTCTTTGAGGAAAAGTAAGAGGAAATAGTAAAAAGCATGAATGTGGTCATACGCCTGACAGTTCTGGAAGGTATTATATTTGTGAGATAGCAGACAACTAGAAAGAAAAGACTAAGGAAGAAATCAAGTTGTTCTGTTCAAGGAATGCAAGAAGGTCTGAGGTATAAAAATAAATATATCCTCTTCTGGACAGGCAGCGTGAGTGAGAGAGAGCCCTAGATATATTCAGCTTTTAATAACATGTATGTATAGTCCAACTACTGCATGTACAAACCCTGTACTCCTTCACACACTTCAAATACCTTCAGGCATAGATAAATACTTGGATAAGCACATACCTCTTTCCTTGCTTACATAGGAGATTTTGTTCATGCAATAAAGGCTGAACAGTTTTTTTGCAAAACCTCATGCTACATCTGCATATGAGTATTCTGGAAATTCAAAATAGCCACACGTCAAAAGCCCCGATAACGTGCACTATCTGAGGGCTTTTGAAGAGTGGGCTAATGAACTTATCAAAACACTAACAATTGTTTTTGAGAGGTGGGGTAGAGAGGCAGTGAATGATGGGGGAAGGGAAGGAGAGAAGGAAAGAATATCATGCTGCTCTGCAAAAAATGATGAAAACCATTATCTTGGCAAACACTGATTGAAAAGCATTGAGCAATCTGCAGCTCTGTTCTAGTAACAACTCGAAAATGTTAATATTCCATAGAGTATTATGGTGGTTGTGATACATTGTACTGTCAGATCCACACACATGGGTTCGGTAAACAGATTCACTCCTTCTGACCAGAATCAGCAATAACACATTTGGTTTTCTAAGAGGAGCATCTGATCTGATCTAAGAATATCAAAAGAAGCCAGTAGCTCAGACTGACATTATTACACAAGCAGTCACATTTTGATATTTAAGCTTGTACATTCCTCAAGCCTCAGTCGAATTTCTTGGCATTGTCAAAAAAAAAAAAAAAAAAAA
>VZSC01000709.1:0-71573 GCA_013398225.1 Steatornis caripensis | reverse complement strand
AAAAAAAAAAAAAAAAAAAAAGAAAGGAAGAAAAAACAAGCCATGCTCCTGATGAAAGCAGCTGTCATTCAGCACTAGGACTTGCCCTTCGAACAGCTGTACTTGATCTCAAAACTCTCACCTGCACAGCATGGTAGGCTGAATCAACTCCGGTCTTTGTCTCACTACCTCAGATAAGCCTGTCATCAAAGTGAAGAGATAAAAAAGAGACAATCATAACTCTAATGTCATATTTGACAGAGGAAGCTGTTAGTCAAGTAGCTTTAAACTGTTTCTCCTCTACATGTATCGAGTGACGTCCTGGCACAGCGACAAGAACTTATCACGGTACTTTTTTATATGAGGAGGAAGAAAAAAAAATAAAAGAACAGATGTGTCATCGTAGACACGCCTTTCAGTGGACCTTCAAAGTGAAGAACTGGAGAGGCTCTTTCATGAGACAAGTGTCACAACAACTCCGTCTTCATAGAGGTTCCTACACAGGCCACTGCAGACAGCACATAGCAGATATTAGAGGTAACTACGCTAACAAGGTATTGGCTCAAAGTGCCAAGAAAACAGGTTTCCTAGGGCCAGATCCTGAATTTGTTACTCAGGCAAAATGCTAAGTAGTGTAGGAACTGGTCCAAAGCCAGCTTCCCAATAAGAAACCGAAAATAGCTTGCTCATCATAGCTGGCATTCCGGGAAAGGTGAGGAGGAGAGCTAGCCCCAAATGCACAGACCAGGTTGTAGAAAATTTAGGCTGTTGACTACTCACAAGACAATTGTTAACCGATCCATCATATCAAATAATTATCAAACCCATATTTGGGTATCATCAAAGTTCCATTTTTAGTAGTGCAGCAGCTTAAATAGTACCATAGGTATTTATGCAGTGCATTTAACCCAGAGATCTCAAAAAGCTTTAGAAATTATATTCAAAACATTCTGGTCAGAGGGAGATTTTGCATACAGAAAAATGCTTTATGCTGAAATGCACAAGCACAGCCCTGGGCCTATGGGGCCCTATGTTGATATAAAAAGGAGATGAGTTGGACTTAATTCAAGAGATCCACAGTAATTTTACACACCTAAGCTACCTTGTGACTTGTTTACCTGCCTGAAGCTCCCATAGTGATCTTACGTAAAATCTTCAGCGTCTAGGAGTTTGCCTTGACTGGGAGTTTTTGTTTTTAGCACCATGTATCTCTTACAGGATTCAGCTGGATCAAGGTCAAGGAGAAGAATAAAAGTCAGTGGCTTTGGCCCCTAACCCTTTAATTTTTGACTTTAAAAGTGCCTAAAATATAGATGCAGGCAGTGCTAACTACTAGTCACACGTGTCTATAGCAGTATTGTACAGATAACTCCAGTACCATACCTCACTCTAGTATAGGCTTAATCTCCCATAAATCAGGTTTCTAAAAGTTAAGCATCTCGTCTAAGCCATGGATCTCAGCTGCCTCTGCGGTCAGAGGAAAGAGTCAGAAACCTCCATGAAACGATTGACCGTGTCCTGAGCTGGGTGCCTTTCGTGGGGAGGCTGCCTTGCCCTCTGATGGGGCTGAGTTCCCCTTTGGGCTGTGGGCGAGATGGTTCGCTTAGGTTAGACAGGTGTCTTTTTGGTGGCTAGTGTTAGATGTGATGAATCCCATCCTTAGAGGCAGATCTTTAAATGTCTCAAGGTCCTTCCAGTGTAAACAGGCAGAGGAGTTTTGGGGGTTTCTAGACGCCCAGCTCCCACACAGCTGATCAGGAGCAAGGCACCTCAGGAGTTTTTAAAGAAGTCCTGCAAACACCCATCTGCTTGTTAAGGGCATATAACCATAAATATCCACAGAAGAACAGGAATGACAATCAATTCAAATCCACAGCTACATCACAGATTCACTGGGGGAATAAATAATTGTGCTGGTTAAGGATGGCAGCCCAGTTTGAAATGAATTTGGGGCTTTTGAAAGATATCCCCTTTCTCAGGAAGAAAAATGCGATCAGATCACTTGAAGTGTTGTAATGAAATGAAAATATTTATTTTTAATCTCTCTGATTTTTAGATGCTACCAACAAAAAAAAAATCCAAATAAATAATTCTAAAATTTTAAAAAATCAGTTGTTTTTCCAAATGTCACAAGGGATGCTGGCAAAACTCCTCAACTCTGCAGTGGTTTTCTTCTGATTCTCCAGTTAAATAACTTCATTTTCCCTGTGTGTTTCAGTATTTGCAGAATTACAGCTACCATTTCTTAGGTTATTTGTGAATTGTATTGAAGACAAACACAATGTGATCTTTGTGTTAAAGCTGTTGCGTAGCTAGTAAGTGCATGCGTAACTACATGGTTCATGATATACATTTGTAAGGACAAGTCCTGAATCTGAAAGCTGGTAAAGCCACCTTTCTGTGGTTTTATACTAATACCAGAATAGGAAATGTCCAGCATCTAACCTGTGTTCTCATGGTTGCTGATGGATTTCCAGAAAGTACCTTGGGCAACGTACAAAATTGTCTAACTGTTCTGCTGTTATTTCTCAACTTATTTTAAAGGACCTTTTTTTCATTTTACAAACTTTACACATTATAATTATATATAAGCTACTATGTTATTATGTACCTGTAAAAACTCATTATGCACCTGGGAATAAGGAAAGACTGAAAAAAAGTGTTATTCTACCATCAGAGTATTTCCAAATTGGAAAAGATGCAGCACACCGTAGCAGAAGTACTATCATCTGAGCGCAGTACCCGTAAGAAATACTCTATGAAGCACCATCGCTTGTCATTGTGATGAGGTCACAGTGCTGGATATGCAAGTCAAACTCTTGCAATCAGCCCAGAATATCAGTTCAATGATTTTGTTTTACATGAGGCCCTATTGGAAACATCACATAAAACCAGAAAAATTTGATGCTAAGGTTAATGTTGATTATTCACAGCCACCTGTTAATAGAAGGTCCTGAGGTTTTCTAGGTGCTGCCATCCTTAATAATCGCTGTCCTTGCTGACACCAACTAACAGACACAAGGAGGAGCAAGAGTTGTTACTAGGATCTGAACCATTTTCTGCCCCGCAGTACTGCCGGCACCCTGTGTCACGGACGCAACAGATCTGGCTGGCTTGCTTCCTGCATTGCCCTGTGCTGGCAGGGTCAAGGGAGAACCACCTAGGTGGACCCAAAGTGAAGAGAAGAGATCCTCTTTCATCTTAGCCAGTGATCAGACACACCGGGACATGGACAGCCCTCTGAACAAGGAAGGGTGAAAGAGCACCGAGTGCCAGGTACACTCTGCACCAGCCGCTCTTGCTAATGAACCCCCAACATGCTGAGGGGCAAGAGAATTGAGTCTTGGATAATTTTTACATCTGACCTGTGAAATGCAGATCACTCAGCAAGGCTGAAACATAACACTTCCTAAGACCCAGACAGAAGAAAGGTTATTGCTACTGTGTCATAGCAGCTAAGCCACAGGAAGCTGTTGAAACACTCTGCCAGCTTCCCTGAAATAAAACAGTTTTAGTTTCATGCATGTAGTGAATTTTTGCCTTACACTTCTGAATTTGAGCCATAATTATCTTATCTGCAGGGTGATTAAACAGCCTATTCTTTCCATCCTTTTTTACTCCTCAGCCAGAGATCTTTTAGCTCATGATGGTTGTCAATGCCCAGGAGCATCCTGCCTTTCCTTGCCGCTGATGACTTTGCATAGACGTGATGGACTGAAGCATGTTTGGGAGAATTTGCTGTTTGGGCAGGAACACCGTCCAGGTGCTGAGATTTCATTGACAGCATCATCACCCAAACTTGCTGGTTTACAGCTTAGGTTATGTTCTGTGGATTTACTTCCTCTGCATTTCTACCATGGTGCTATTTTTGAAATCACAGTAGATCAAATTCTCCACGCAGTTCCTCTCGCGTAATCACTGTGGGGCAGTGTGCATATAAATGAGGGCACGGTTTAGCCCTCTGTGTATAAATTAATGTGAACTTAGATATTAAGCACAGATGACTTGCAGTTTCCCTCTCGTATAACCAGACTCTGCTCTGAGATGACAATGAAATAATTACTTTTAGGGTACTGTAGAACTCAGCAGTTTTCCCACCTGCTAGTGCAAGCGAGTAACACCCTTTTTATGTCATTTTTACTGTTGCCATCCGTGGTCAGCATAGCAGAAGACAATGACGATGTGAACACATGGTTTACCCACTCGCTAAAGGGAAGACCATTCCTGTGGATATAAGACAATCACTGTCACGAGTGTAGTTTAGAGAGATATTTTTTAGCTATGCCTTTCGGATACACCTTTATGGTGGGTTGTTGGGCTGAAAATAGTAACTCAGGAAAACTAAAACAGAGCCAGCTAACTCCGAGTATATAGACATGCGTTCCCTGTGTGGTTAATATCTGTGTGTAACCAGTTTGGGTCTTGGGTAGGCAGGGACCGCTGGCAAGTAGGGCTTTTTCCTCATCTCACACTGAGCCAGTTGGGCTCTCCTGCAGCCTTGGACCGCACCAGAGGAGCTGTCAGTCCATCACTGGGTTAGTTACTTCCTTTTGCTCAAGTTATTCTCCTGCCAGGCTTTTGCTTCTTCTGTTGTGATGCAGCACAGGGATCCTTTCTAGATCCGTTTGTCTTCCTAAAGCCTTGAAGTCATCAAAACACATATGCAGGGAGTGTTTTATCCTGTATTTTCAAAACATGACGGAAGCATGGCTACTTTCTCATCCATGCTGTTTAAAAGCTATGGGTGACTCTTGCCAGCTCACAGATTGCTGTAGTCTGCTTTGTAACATTAGAAATAACATAAGAGTGTGGCATCCCCTTACTTGTCCCTGATATACAAAACTCATCTGATGTTTGAACTTTAAACTTGCTAGTCCAGAAATAACATGCATAGTGTAAAACTCAACTTGCAGCTCGAGGCTTGGGCATAGTAACACTGAGAAGGCTGACAGCCTGTGGATGCTGCTTCTTACAACCAGTTCAGTGGCTGGGAAGTGACCTGTAGCTCCTTGGGCTCCATCAGAAACTTCATTAACAGTGCTTCATGTCTCTGAAAAAGCCACTGCTATTGTACATCATTACCCATATCTAATACAAACTATGCATGAGCGACACTATCTTTGCTGTCTGGTATATCGGCCTTGACCAGATTCTCCTACAGGACCAAGACGATATGAAGATTTTGCAAGGTATACACCTGATCACCAAAAATTACGCCAAGATTACTTGGACTCAGCCTTACCTTTGATATTAAGGAAATTGCTCTACAACTACGTCAGGTAGACACTGAGGGGGCCAGGGGTGCCCCCCTCTGTTTTGAGTCTTTTAAGCCCTTGCGGTGTGGTATAAAATGCAGCCTCTCTGGTCTGAGAGTGATCCAAACCCACTTGCACTGCACAAGATCTGATCCAGTGATGAATCAGACATTCCTCCTCTCAGATGCATGAGATGCACAAGAAAATTTCTGCTTGTGAAAACTTTAAATGCTAGCTATTTGGCTGGTAGAGCTAAAGAAGTCAGAACACAAGAAATCAGAACCACAAATTCAAGCTCTCTGGCATTTGGAACTACTTCACACAAAGCTACGTTCTCGCCGCCCACTCTCCAAACACACTCAGGTGCTGGCATTTTCACCCAGACTAATTAACAAATAGTGTGGCAATTAAATCACATGGCCTTACCATTGAGTTCAGAAAACTCCCTTACATCGCCGCAGAGTATAGCAACATAACTCATAAAATTATTTTATAACAACAATTTAAGTGAAGCAAATATCATGAAAATACAACACAAATGTGATAATTATTCTAATTTATGTGATAACAATGTTATGTGTAAACTAAATTGTCTTCCCAAGTCCGTCCAACTTCAAACAGCTTCCCTCCTCCACAAATGCGCCTTGAGTATGCAGCAGTGTGTGTCGAGTGGCATAGGGTGACTTTTCTAAATCTGACTTTGCAAAGCCTCCAGGAGGAGTCTATAAGGCAACAGCCTTTTTAGAATATCCTCCACGAAGGAGAGATTTAGCTATCAAAAAGGCTGTCCCACCTCCCCAAAGAGCTAGGAAACATGAGAGCAAGGTTGTCCTTGAAAAATTCTATTTTTCCCTTCCTGGCTGGTCCAGATGCCCCAGTAATTTCGGCACTGCCAGGCTTCATGGTCTCCTTCCCCATGCAAGAGCCAGGAGGGACAGATCAAGGCCTGGATGTTGTCGAGAGCAGCCCTCGTGTGGTTCACAACCCCAGAGCCCTGAATGTAAGAGGTGTCTGCTATATTTGGTCAATGAGACGTCTGCCTTCCTGTTCCTCAGATCTTGACTCTTGGACAGCTGCAACAAAGATAAGAAAAGCCTCAGGAAACTACAAGTTGCTCATTTGGAGAAGGTATCTAGAGGGGGAGGTTAATACACAAACAGAGAGAAGGAAAGCAGTAGAGTAAGTGAGAAAGGCTTGGGGTCATTCTTTTTTTCTTATTTTTAAAGTTGGGTTAGTTAGTGGTGGAGAGATATCGCTTCTATGAAGAGAAAATGAAAAAGTCCACTAATTACATACTCTACGAACATGAGTAAGCCCAGCATTTTCTGAGTCACAACAAGCAGTTATAGAGTGACAGGGAAATCTTTTTAAGTGATGATTCAAAAATAAAAAAGGCATTTGGAGTCATTGAGCGTGCAGAGTTAGCCCAGGTAACCACATGATCTTATCATTACTACCCTTCATCTGTCTGCCGCCCTCTTCCCACCTAGCGTTTGATACACTCACTTGTTGCATCTTGTCTTGCAAGTGGCATGACTTCAATTGCACTAATTGTGTGCATAAAGTTAACCATGCATGTAAATGTTTGCAAGATTGGAACCTCAGATTATAAACACTGGGAGAGGGCTCATCTCCTCCAGTGTAATCATGGAGTGCTAGATGCAAGGGAGACTCAGACATAAGAATTTTTGTGTATTATAGAAGAGAAATGACATCGTTATTAAGTTTTAGTATTTATTTTTTGATTCCTTTTGCCTTTGATTATTTGTCTCATATCCTCGCTTCCCTTCTGTGTTCCTTCTTTCCTTTAAAAAACACGGTGACAGAAAAGGAGCTGTAGGCATTCAGACACTTCCATTTGAATTCAGTTGGAAGGATTATTATTGTGTATTCTCTTATCTGAGTATAGTTCTCTCAAGGTAGCTACTGTGATAATATTATACCAAATTATGTAGGTGTTGCATGAGGCTGTAATTTGCACTAGAGGTTTAAACGTTGTTATTATTTATTAACTGCATTACAGCAGTACCTCAGAGTCTGGTGGGGAACCAGTGTGCTGCGTTCTGCACAAACACAGAGCAAAAGGAAAGTCCCTGACCTAATACCAACCATGAGCTCCACAAGCAGATCAGAGAGCACCCAGGTGGGGCCCAGGGCAGAGAGCCAGAGTGGATTGGGCCGCCCTTTTGCAGGAGAATGGGGACGTCAGGGTCCGAGTCTGCTCAGGCAGAGAAGTAGCCGCCTGCCAAAACAGGCTCGGATGGCAAACTTCCCAGGAAAGGGGGGCAGCGATGGCAAGGAGTGAAACTTGCTGAAAGCAGTTTTTAGCAGCAGATTCTCACTGCCCAAAGAAAATCTGCCTCTGGAAAAGCCCGTTCCCTGACCCACAGAGCTTGCACCAGAGGACTATAGGCAGCACACGAATGCAGGTAGAGGGAAGGGTGCGGGAGGCGACAGGACAAGACCAGCTAACTGCACAGACGTGGTGAAGGCCATGCTATAAGGCACTGTAAAAGAGACCCCTCTGCTTTAAATTTACAAAATGACTCACTAACCTATAATAACATTACCTAAAACTCATAGTGAGCTCTTCATCTTCAAAGCACTTTACAAAGATTAACTAATTAATTTCTCTGTCAAATCTTTTGCAGATCTAGTAATGGTATTTGGCTCTACCTCAGAGAGCAATTTTTTCCAGGTACTGGCAGGGTAAACATTCATAATGATATAACCAGTGGGAAGAAAGTTTTTAGCACTTGAACAATATTTTAATGAGAGACAAAGGTTAAGGATTGACCCCAGACCAAAGGGCCTCACTAGGCCACTCTGAAATTGAGGATCCCTCTTGTTCCTAGACTGGGGCCGACACAACAACCCTTGTGGCTTGTGCATGCTCTACTGTAGTAAATGCCAGCTAAAATGCCAGTTATTTACAGATGTATACAAGGGTATGGCTCTCCTCAGGTTTCTGCCTTGTGTTCTCATACATTTTCCCTCCTGAGGACTCAGTACATCTATCTATCACTGCTCTGCCCACCATGGGTCCAGCCTGGACCCCCCGCTATCCCCATGTCTTGCCACTGGGAACAAAAACGTGGGGAGAGCCTGGCTCCCACAGACTAGTTTCACTTTCAGTCTCCTGGCTGCCTTGCAAAGAGTCAAAGCAACTCCCAAAGGCACCTCCTGCCGCCCCATCCAGATGCTCAGCTAACATGGGCTCGGCATGCTCCGATTTGTGGAGGCTGGGCCTGGCTGCTGACAATGTTCTTCGAGAACAGCTATATTGGCCTCAGTATGAAAAATTCACATCGTTAGCAGCCAAAATTAGGTTGAAAAAAATCTTCTGTGTGGACACTGTCAGAAGAGAGATTTTATCAGTGTATATTATGTTGCTCAAAGAGGTTGTGTGTCTATAACAGTAGAAAATCTCCCTCGGCTATACACCGCATCAGTATTGTGAGGACCTGCTGGCACTGCTTTGGGAACAGATACCTTCACGAAGAAATGAGGACAAACGCAGCTATAAAAACTGGTGACTTTTGGTGTGTTAAAGCAGATTGTCAGTGTTTACCTGAGAGCTGCCATTCTAAACAAATACAAGATTTGTCTTGTCTTCCTTTTTGTTCAAAAAAACTTGTCAGAAAACCAAAAATTAGGAAATGTTGATGCTAGATCATGCATTTCTAGCCATTATTTAACAAAAAGTTAGACATGAACAGGAACTCTCAGACTGTTTCTCCTAGAGCAATATATTTCTCCTAGAGTAACAATTAACAGAAAAAATAAAAAAGTTACTCATGCAAAAAACAACAAAGCGATAGGTCTGGAAAGGAACTGAAAAATTATCTGCCCCATTTCTCTGCAGGGAAGCAATAACAGAATATAGCTATGGGTAACTCGGTAATGAGATCTTTGATTTCTAGTAATGGAAGTGTGTGAGGAGGGAAGTCACTGCCGTCATGGTCACTCCACCTAAGATGACTGCGTTTGTATGCTGAGACTGAAGAGGAACTTCACAGGCCGCTTGTAAAAGTTCGACACTTGGGAAAAAAAAATGCCTGAAACTTGGTGACAACCCGTCAGACTAAGTGTATTTCAACTATTTGCACTTCACATCTCAGACATAATGAGATAAAAATGTTACAGGAGGTAAAATATCTTGTCAAAACACCTTGATCTCTCCTTTTGCACCTGAATTCTGTGTTGCCTATATTATTCATGACCAAGTACAGACCTCAGCTACAAATGTGAATCTCATTCAACAGGTAATATAAGCAAAACCCAGGGCAGAATTTCACAAAACTTCAGACGTATATTGCTAAAAGTTCTCACCTTCATTTACCCAGTTGCCCCAGAGGGTAAGGTGCTTCTGGAAAAATTTCATGCAAATGTCATTACATATCGTACTTCAAGCTTGCTGCCAGCTTCTCCTTAGTCTAACAATGGCACAAACATGCCATTACCAATCACAAAATCAAAGGTGCCTAGTGTGAATTCAAGACCCCAAGAAAGCTCAGGGAGAGTTTTCAGTGCCGAGAAGGGACAAGTTTGAGTGCAGAATATTTGATAACAGCTGTCTATGTCTCCCTGGGTTGCCTGGGAACAAGGAGCAAATGACAGCCATTTTGGGCCACAGAAGGTGGCCCTTTTAGGCATTTCCAAACTCTGAAAACCTCTTTGCTGCAATGAATGAGGTTGTGCTGCTGGCCGAGGAGCTGTTGACCCTTGCGTGTCCTCTGTTACCAGTGCTATCTTGGAATGCAGGGAGACTCCAAAATAAGAGTGTAGTGTTTCTCGGTGGCCAAGAGAACAAAACTTTCAGCTTCAGGAATGTGAAGTGCGGTTGCAGAAAGCCATCAAGTAGCGATAGTAACAAAAACACCAATGGCATCTGTTATGGATTGTAGCAAAGAAGATCCAGCTAAAACACACAGGATCATTATTTCGGTCAAGACAACCAAGACACAACTGCACATGCCTCTGAAAGCTAAATGAAAAAACAGTGGTAGTGTTATACAGGGAGGTACAGCAAGGCATCTGCAAACATACCCTTGTTCTAGTCTACGTAATGTCTGTGTGGCGATTCACATCTAAAGCATAGCCTCTGCATCCCTAAACTTGCCTGCCAAATCCCTCAAAAGAGCAAAATCTGAAGTGGAAGCATCAACTATTGGTTTTCATAAGAGTTAGTAGTCGGTGGGTGCTAATGCCTTTGAGCTTTCAGCCCCCGAGCTCCCCTCCTTCTCTTGCCTTTCTGTATGCATTCTGCACTTCCCTGATTCAAAAGAACTTCAGTTTTGTGCTATTTGATGCCCAAACTGATGACATGGGTGCCACTGCTGAGAATTGTCAGACAGATGAAGAGAGCGACAAACCCTGGGAGAAAAGCCATCACTGTCTCTGTGTTCTCACAGTCCTAGTTCAGTCACATAAATACAGGTATCACCCATATGGGCATCCTATATGTTGTGCTGGGATGGTTTGTGCACTGGAAGTTGTGAAAATGCTTATACTCCTTCCTGAATCAGGCCCTAATTCTCTTGAATTACACATCAGCCCGACATTATGGATCAAGAGTGAAAAAACCTTAGCTCTCCTTATTGGCTTTGGTGACCCCAGGACTTCACACAGTATTCTGCTGCCTTAACTCCCTCATAAGTTTGTCATGGCAGAATGGTGTTGTCTTGAGTGGATTAGATATGGGTGCACCCTTCAAATCCCCCATTGCAATATGGGGCTATGGCACGTGAGAGACTAAAGACTTTGTCACTCCCCAGCCTCCCCAGCCCTCTTGTTCTCAGCCCTGAGCTCGTTGAGCTGCTTAGCCCAGCAGACATTGGGCTCTTAATTCAAGACACTGTTTCACTCACTGCCCGTTCCAGAGAAAGCAGAGAAAAGTGTATTATGAGGTGGTTTAAAAAATAAATACAGGAAACCTACATATTTTCATAAGATTTTTTCAATACGGTTCTTCAAAAATGTGCTGATTAAGTAATTTTCCTCCAGTCCCAGAGCTATGAGGTTTAATGAAGCTGACATTTCTTCCCCTCCAATGTTATGTCAGACTAAAAACCTTTTCAACTTATAATAGATACGTATGGTAATAGATATCTGAATGAAAGATCAAACAGACATTAAGTACTGCAGAAATAGCCTGCTAAAAAGATGAAGTCACCCTCTAATGACATTATTATGACATACAGATTAAAAGAAGAACCAGTAAAAAAGAAGAATGATAATGCTATTGTGTTACTCCACTAAGGTATTTTACCAGCAAAATGAAGTTACTTGCTTTCTGCATCTATCCACTCAACTGATAGATGTTTTCAGAAAAAAAAAAAATCTACAGGAGAAAAGAACTGTTCTTGAAGAAGAAAAAAGCCCACCAAGCAAACCCTACCTGTATTTGGGGTTGGTACATAGTATCAGATGAACACTGCATTTCAAGCGTTTGATCCTGTGCCTCCAAAAACTACAAACACCATAAACCAAAATTAAAAACTTCGCCAGCAGTCCAGTACACATGGTAGGTTCAAACTGAACCCCCTTGAGGAAAGGATAATTACTACCTTGTTGTAAAGCAGATGCATTTTTGGAAGCAGATGCGTGCAAGGTGACCCTACTTTGGGAAACCACATTTGAAGCAAATATTTATTTGTATAACAAATGGAATACTTTCTACCAGCCCATTATGCAGCTAAGATTAGCTCAGACCTTTATAGCGACACTACATAGATAACAAACTGAAAGCGAATTTCAGCTGGTGCAGTTTCGCTAGTTCTTCAGCTGTCCAACCATGTGTGGGTTGAATGGGTGGAGAGCCGTGTCGCAGGCTGCCAGCAGTAAAGCCTCTGAGACAAAGGGCCAGAGGGGCAATTCCACAGCATAGGGTCAGCAGGATAACTCCTCATCTCAAGAGAAACATCTTGGAAGCTTTCCCTGAGTAGACTCACGCTTCCCTACTTTTGTGCATGTAGATAAGATGATTCCCTAAGGAGACAAGGGTCGCGGACACAGCCCACCTCTACTGCAACCTATTTGTATCTGCTACACAGACAGAGGACAACATGATTCAGATGTTCATCACATTCTGGCAACAATACATAGCCTCCCTGAGTAAAAAGCAATATAGTTCTGCAGATGAGGCAGAAGTACATGGAGCGTCATTGAACCCTCCTACTGCAAATGCCTGACTTAGGCATAGTGACTGCTTCTATCCACTGCCTTCACAGGGAACCAAAATCTAGCAGACCTGGATTGTAGGCGTCTTCTGTGCTCACTGCTTTATTGAACTAAATTGCCATAACAATCATGACAACTAAGTGAGGCACCTATTGTAGGTGGTCTGAACACAACCCACATTGCAGGAGTGCTGTTCTCTGCCTTCATCTACTCCTCCCCAAGACATGAAACCAAAACACCACCAATTTGCTACAGGCTGCTCTGAAATGAGAAGCTATTTCCCCTCTGCTTGCCTCAACATGGACTTTAAATGCAACTCCTTTCTTAGAAGTACCTGCAAATATGGCTCTGCAGGGTTACGCATGGATGCTGTTACAAAGACAGCTTCTCGCTTTGTGCCTAAATGGTTATTTTTTTCTAACTGTCCATGCTGTCCAGACAGTCTGAGGACTATATATGAAGGTAGATTCTCTTAATGCCTCTTGCCATTGCAGAGGGGATTCTGCAGACCAAACTACTTCCTGAACTCTTGAGGAATTCAGGAATCCTGTGGAATCCTGAAGTAACTGATGCCTTGGGAGGAGCAGAAACTAGCAATACACCCAGGCCTGGATGCCTACAAGTTGAAAGGCAAACTCTACACTGTGTCCTTTTACAGCTACATTTGTGTGTACACAGGAGTCCAAGGAGGTGTCATTTTTGCAATTATTTTTCAGGAGAAAGCTACACTGCAGATCTACAGACAGACAGCAGTAAGTTCAGTTCACAAAGCATTTCCTCTGTGCTGTAGGAGCAGCACATAAATGAAACAGTCAATACTTGGCTTCTCTTTTCCCTGCCCTTATCTGCTACCAAAGGCTGAACTGGTTGAGTGAACAGAGTCTGTAGCTCCTTTGGAAACCAGTACTTTCAGGTTCACTTTGAAGAGGTTGTGTCTGTGATATGGTAGTACTCTTACATCCACATGACAGTAAGTATTGCTTCTCTTGATGTAGTCCCATTATGCCTACTTGCTGCTTCTGGGCTTTACTTATCTCTCTTTGTTTAAATAAAATGCAATCAGAAAAAATCACCGTGTACTTGGCATGACAGAAATACTGCTTTTTAAACCCAAAATGAGGCTCTGCTTAGCTATATACTATTTTATAGAAAGGGGACAGGGATTATTGAATAAAAAGCAGATTAACCTCGAAACCATACAGCAAGGCCTATCTTCACCCACACAATTGGTTCTGGGTCTCCTTTGGGCTCCATTTCCTGCCCCCATGACCCTGGAACACCATGTTCTTCAGTCGCAAGTGTCTGGAATTATACAAGGGCTGTGCTGCAGCCTGTCAGACTGATGTTTTCATGGAATGAAACAGAGGTTGTAGGTATACTGCATGGCCGTGATGGAGAGCTGTGCAGTGGTGAACTATATCTGGTGCAGCCCTGTGCTAGTACTGCCTTATGGGTCATTTTTCCCCAGAAACATGCCCAAGCAATATCTAGGGGAGTGCTGTTTGGAACTTGGACAAACTCTTTCAGGTAACAGGCCAACAATTGAAACATGTGGATGATCAGCAGTCCAGTGCCTAGGCTCACTTCTTGGGGATGCCTGACCAGCTTGGTGTCCAGCTTGATGTGTGATTAATTATTCTTTGTTGGTGCCTACTTTTCTCCACTGACTATAAGGAGTTTGATAAGCAACTTGCTTAGACTTAGACTCTTTAAATTTCAGATGGCAAAGGAAAGCAGAGGAAGAATGCCTTTTACTGCTTCATTGATTCCCAGGAGCTGATGTGAAGTAACTAGATGGACTAGATGATCTCCAGAGGTCGCTTCCAACCCCTACCATTCTGTGATTCTGTGATTCTGTGATTCTGTGATTCTGCGTAAGCAACTGTAATGCCTGTGGAATCTGGCATTACAAATTATGTTTGTCACAGTAGATGTTGCAGAGGATTACAAGGCAAATATGTATGATCCTTACCCTGAAGAGCTTAGTGAACAGCATATACACGTATTCCGTGATGCATTTAATGACCAGAAATTAGTATACAGTTGTCTGAATGAATTCTTTGCCAAGAAAATAATCAAATTAATATACGAAAATCAACATATTTCATTTCCCCATAAGAAAGGAATAAAAATGTAAGCAACACATTGATCAGGAAATGCTGATTGTCACAATTGTCACAAGCCTTTCAGTGGGCCAAATTTGTCATCGTAGCAGTAAATTTATGTTAGCATCAGCAAAGAAAAGCAGGAATCTGATGCAACCACTTTCTGATGCTGCAGTATGTGGGGCCCAACTCCCTCTGGAGCCTTGTCCATTGCATCCTCATTTGTATGAGTGTGTATTGATCGTAAAATGGCACAAAATGGAAAAGTGGTGATTCATACCAGACCTTCATCCATTTGACAAACTGGAGGGCACTATCAGTCTGAGGTCCATAGATCTCTGGCAGAATTTAAATACTTCTGCAGTGTCCGGAGAAGGTCGCTAAGAAAAATGAGATTGTCCTGTGGCTTACTTTGCGCTTTGAAAGGAAATTGAGAGGAGTCTGCACCTTCATTAGGAGACATAATGAAGTTGAAAAGTCAAAAAAGTCCAAATGCCACTGCAATAGAAGTTGGGGACATCTACATCTACATTGCTGGAGGCCTGACACCCTTGCTCAAGACAGAAGTGTAGAAAAGAAGCTGCTCTATAGCAGGCAGACAGGTTATGCCAATTCTTCCATGCTCAATTGCCCCAGGCCCTAACCCTTGATCAGTACCCCTCGATTTAGCAGGTGTTTTTCCAGCCACTGGAGGGCTCACAGCTTTTATGTTTTAGAAGTAATATTAGAAGGAAAGTGGGATGAAGAAAACTTTCATCCATGTTTGGGGAAAAAGGCAGAAAGTATTATCTTAAAGCGTGCTCACATCTGGACTGATCTGCACATAGGACTCTGTGATAGCAGTCCTGATTACTGTTTAATCTATTTCTTCACCATTTAATTGCGCTGAAATGCCCAATCACTGAGCACGTGATCAGCAATTAAAGACCAACCGACCTTCAACCACAATAACAACCACTTTGTTTAAGGTGTCTAGATATATTCAAGGCATTTTGTGTAACAGAGGTAATGATATAAAGGGTACGTACAAACATACTTGGACAGAGAGGAGGAAGAAGGTGATCAAACATATTAATAATGCAACTCCAATAGAACTTGACCTTATCGCTAGATCATGCAGAGGTGGTTAAGGATGAGCGGGATTTACAGATATTATTTTGGCCACCAGAGGGTTCCCATATTTTTTCATTTGTGCAACTGAAACAGTGAGGGAGTGAAGAGGGTAGAAAAGACACTTTTAAAAATGTATGAAAGCAATAAAGATCAAACAAAACACATCCCTACAGTAATGCCAATAATCCACCTGCAGGTCCAATTTCATTACTGTAAAATTCAGTGATTGCATTTTGCAGAAGGAAAATAGACATTTTCTGTAGCACCCTCATTTTTGTTTGCACCATTGTGCATGAGATCAGGATTTGAGCAGCTGACGATAAATTCCGTGTATGTAGGACACCTATTAAAGTGTTTCATGTGATGTTTGAGTGAGTAGGTTAGTACAAAAGAAACCCCACAAAGTAAATAAGATTTCAAACATTGTGGTATTGTCAGGGCAAAACCCCAGATTCCAAGTCAAGTTCAATCCTGCAAAGCTAGTAATGGCAGTGCTATTTTCCTGACTTGGCTTCAGTCACTACCGTGACTCTCGATTCTCAAATAATAGGTGATTCATCTTAATGTTATTTAGGGAAGGAGTCACAATGGCTTTGATAAGTCAAATGATGGTCAGATATTTTTCTTACAGCTCATTAATTTTCCCAGGAAACAATGGGCCAAATCCTGCTGTCAGTTATGCTACTAAAGTCAGTGTGCTGGAGATGCTTTTTAATTTATGCTAGACCTAGGTCCCCTTCTGGCACGTACAGGATTGGCTCTTGGGTTTGTGTTTTCTGACTTGCTTCATCAGACCTCTTGAAGTTCTCCTGAAAATGTCAACCAGAGATCTGTTCACTGCAGCAACCTGATAAAATCTCAGTCCAGAGAGTGTGATCAGGGACAGCCCCCGGTCTGAGCAGGGAAAAAAGCTCCTTGTTGCCTGAAACAGCAGGGTTAGAGCTCGTCATAGGCTGCAGCATCTTTCCGTTGGTGGACAGATATCAAGGTGCTCACCCTTCCCTTTATTGGTAAGTATGGCGATCAGAGGAGGCAACCCATGAAGGTGTGCTTGTGGCTTTCCTTGTTTTGCCACAAGCAGGAGGAGATGAATGGGCTGCGCAGCCCAAAGAGTAGCTCTTGAAAGAGACGGACCATTCTGCTCCTTCCTGAGATAACTCAGAAGTCTTCACTGTTGTTCAGATTTGTCCTTTGTTGGCATACAAGGAACCCCACCAGCTTGTGCAATATGGTCCAAAGGTTCAGCAAAATCAAAATCTCTTTCCTTATTTGAGGTCAGAGCCTGGTGCCTTCAATCATGACAAAGGGAGACTTACTGCACAGTCCACTGACTTCAAGGAAGCTTCTCATGAAGAAATCTATTTATTCAGCTTGAATAATGGGCACAAGAGTCTGGCTTTTGATAACACAGGCACAGCAGCTTCGCAGGTGCTACAGCACTCAGTATTATTCCAAAGTTTCAATTTTTTTTTCTAATAAGATGCTGACCTCCTAGACTTCATATGATGCATTATAATTAGAAGACTTATTGAGAAGCCTAATATAATATTATACCCGCTGGGGAGTCAAAAGTGCAAATAGTAAAAATATCAAATCACAATATTTAATTAATTGAAACAAATTAAATTCCAACCTATTTCTCATTTCTGTCAGCTACTTAAAGTTGTATATGAATTCTAGAATTTATGCAGATTTCCCCACAGATGTTCCGAGTGGGAATTTCAAACACCTAAGATCTGATTTTATAGCCCCACTTTTCAGCTTTTCAAAGACCTTCTCAACCAAGAGCTTCCAGGGCTCCGTATGGAAGCAATTCATTCAACATGACTGCTCTAGTCAGATGCCTAAATGGGACTCAGATGCTTCAGAAAACCTGGCCTTACTTCTTGGTGAAGAAGACTTCTGAAACCCTACCTTTTAAAGGTCCAAATTAGGCTATTCTCAAACAGCACCTTTGTCCCAAAATGCAGGCAGAAGACAGAGTAAGATATAAAACACAAATTGTTTCGGCGAGGCTGTGAAGAGCGAAAGGCAAATAGAAGCTGTTTTCACAAGAGAGGGGTGATTTCCATTTTTGTATCATTTCTGACCCTTATCCAATGTGCAGAAAGCCTTTCTTGTAGACAAATGGAATCACGCAAAAATATCTGAAGAGTTATTGCAGGTGTATTATCAAATCACAACAACAGTCTATTTGTCCTCATTCCTTGTAATGATACCACTACCTGGACTGCATTCATTTGGCTTACTGCTAGGTAGTGATTTGTTGTTAAAAATCTATAAGTAAATGAAAACAAGCACTCGGTAAATATATCACCAGTGATAGACCAGAAATTCCTCTAAGTTTATTATTGCTAGACAGTCAGCATGGCTGCAGTTCATCTGTGGAACTGTTCCACAGTTGCATTTCTCCACGGTGAAGAAAATTTACAGTGCTCAATCATTTGCCATGGGTCCTTTGATTAAATGTGGATTTACAGTACATGATAGCCCACAGCAACTTAAGTACCGTACAGTGCGTTACATAAATGCACATTCAGGATTATTACACATACCAAAATAGACATGTACTTGATAGAGGTTGTTATGGTTTACAATTCCCTTTTCACTTTCCCTCTCTGTGGTAATAACTATACATGTATTGGCCTTAAACACCTACATGCTTTAAGCACAGGTTAAATTATAAAAGAGATTGCAACATCTTCTTTGTCCATCATCATCTAATAAATCAGCAGGTCCATTTCTGTGGATTGATGTAACGGCATTATGAGCATTGGCAAAGTCATATCCACTTAACTGATGCAATTAAGTAGTGCCGTGCTCTTATTATAATAATAATGGATTGACTGATGAGTAATTTATTTCTTTCCAATGTAACTGACAAAAATAGATTATATTCACAGACAACGCAATGTATTTGGATCATAAAACTGCTGCCTTCTCAAATCCACCATTAGCTTAGATTTATCCTCACCAGAGAGTGGTAGAAAACACTTTAAAGCAAGTACCACACTTAATGAAGAGTCCTGGCCCCGATGCCAGCAGCTTTAGTGTTAAGTCCCACAGAAAAGGTGAATATTTCACTAGCTATTTCTCATAAGAGAAGCACTGCTAAACACTCTCATAAAGAACCAACTCAGAGCTGCCAGCTGAATGCTCTCGTTTGGGAAAGGACACGATTGTGTTTGGTTTAATTCTAGTTGAGTTTCCAGGAAAAATATTTCCTTATTGTCACTTGTTACTCGGTGCATTCTCCCTGACACTCCTTTCCCAGCAATATTGCCTGGAAACCTGAGCAAGTCAGTGCTTTCATCAGCCTCAATGTGACCTTTTGGAGTATCTTGTTATTTCCCATGTTTATGACTGTCATTTACACATGTGAAGATTAAGGGTGAAATTATCTGCTGGCTGGGAATTGCCACAGTTTCGCTGACTGCAGCGGAGCTGCTCCAATTTACAAGCTGCAAGTGGTCTGGAGATGGGCAAGAGCAAACACCCTACCTCCAGACACCCTAGAATTTCTGCACCGTGGCCTGTCTCTGCTCATCGCCCTTACTCCATCATCTGTTTTGGGTATAAAACCCCAGAGTTCTCAAGGGCATACTGCGTCCATTTCCACCCTAACTCCCTTTAAATTCCACCAGAGACACTCTGTCTTCCACTGAGTACAAGCCAAAGGTTCCAAATTGTTATTTCAGAGTTTTGTAGGATTCAAGGACAAAAGAAACCACCAAATTATCTCATTTGACTTCCTGTATAACACTCAAAGAACAGAAAATATAGCCTGATATTCCTACACTGGCAGGGAACTGATTGATTAGGATAAGTCTAAATGATCCCGGCAAGATTCCCACTTTCTGGGGGAAAATGGAAGGGAAAGGATCCTTCTTTTTGCATCTGACCTTATGGAAAACACCTACCTAACCTCAAAATCTGGAAATCAACACGACCTGAGGCCATGAACAAGGCATACCAGTCAAGACTTAGGCAAGGATGATCCAGCGTACCACCTGGGAAGACTATGCTGTCCCATTTGGGTCCTTTCTTTACCTGTGGGGCATATTCTTTATGTCCCCATACTCGTGTGTGCGCGCGTGGGTGTGCACACAATTCTTCACAAAGGAGAAATTCCTTCCTCAGTCCCTGAAGCCTGAGGTCCAATGTTCATTGCTGTTTGAAAACAGTTGCATTTGTCAGAAAGAACACTGGGGACAATCCAGAGCTTCCCGGCTTTTGCATTGATTATCAATGGCAAATGGGAGATTTCACAAATTCCAAGGCCAGCAGAGATCACCACAACCACTCCACGCATCTGATCAAGGTGTCTATGACACCCTGATGAGGGGGGAACAGCTCTGTTGATGGGGGCAAAGACCTTCACTACTAAAAAAAAGAGATGGGGCCTCTATTTCTTCTCATTGAATGATGCCGAATACCATAAGTTTCCCAACACTGTCACGCTCTTCTTAAGTGTTACACCAGGAAGCTAAAGAGATCTTTCAAATGCACAGCATGATCACTAACAGAAAAGTAGAAGATGTGGTTAGCAGTATTGGCTGGCCTAAGAGAGAGAGAGAAAGGTCTACAGAGGTTTTTTTACTGCTGTAAGTGTTAACAAAGTTTGAAATCAAGGTGCTTTATGATTAAAGGCAACAAATAGGCTAGTTTATGCTCACTGTATCAAAATTTCTAATGCAAGGTTAACTCATTGCCCTCAGCCCTAAGGCAATATGTATTTAATTTTCAAGGCACAACTGCATGTTACATGATGACCAATAAGATCATCATCAGTGCTGGCTTTTATTTCTGCTCTGAAACCTCTAAAAGAAGAGAAACATCTGATCTCTGAGAAGGTGTGATCTATGCCTGCACTCATGCACTCATATATTATTTATCTTGATCTACAAGTGATGTCTTAAAAAGGGGCCCATGGAGGAAAATAAGAGCCATTTGTGCTACCTTTCATCAGAAATGTTTATATAGAGTCCTCTCTCTCTGACCACAGAGCAGACATCTCATTCCTGAAACTACGCCTCCTCACAGGAAGAAACACTAATTGTTCTCACCACTGCAGAGTGTCTGGTCCTCATTGCGACTTAAACTCTCTGCTTTAAATGCTCCTTCCTCCTCACAGATGATGTAGCCAATACTCTTGTCAGACTACTGATGTTAGATCTTGAAGCATGAACCTCCTAAGTCACTTCTCTGAGCTGATCCAAGTGAACAGAATGCAGGATCTTTGTTATTGAATAGCTGTTAAAACCGGTTACATTTCTTTGGTAAAGCCCTTTGGCACAGGAGAAAAACAAATGTTAAATAACATCGCAGTGTCAAAGGTACAGTGTTAAATACTGAATGATTAGAAATTCTCATGTAATGAATACCCAAGCATGCCTCTTCTAGGTGCCACACCAAGATATTTGCCTTTGAAAACTCAGCAGAATGGATTCACTGTACCGGTGACGAACATGAAGCAGGAGAATGGTAAGAAAGCCAAGAATAATGATGCCGATGGACAGGCACGTGATTCAATGAAGTGAAGGTTACAGCTTCTGGCTTATTTATAACCCAACATTTTTCACTGTGCTGCCTGGAAGTTGAAGAGCTTTCGTGACACAACAGTCACCATACAGTTAAGGTCTGGAATGTGATGTGCTGGTGAGTTAAGAAAAGCTTCTTGATTACCCATGCTTTGCACCTGGAATTTAAACCAGGGACTGGGTATGAAATAGTGCTGAATGTGCTTTAGAGATAAGAACTCACTCACCATGCTAATAGGGTTCTTTTTTTTGTTGTTGTTGTTACTTTATTTTTCTTGTGGCATTTATTCCAATTCAATTAAAATAACTGAAGTTATTTTAAAGACATATTTAGCTTATTGAAACTTGAGAGACATAAAGATAATTGGCAATGGGTTTCAGATTTTTCTGAATGAAGGAAGATCAGTCAATATGCAGTAATGAAGCAGTCTCTTACTACGTGGTCAAAGGGAAGACAAAAATGGTCATGCCTGAAGAAGAAAGGAATGGTTCTATTTGGATTTAAAAAAGCGAAGATGAGATGGAAAAATGTAGCAGAACAATTTTCATAATTGGTCAGTACTGTCCAAGGAGAATCATGTTCCTAGCCTGCGAAAATGTGTAGCATGAAAGATTAATGTTTTTCTCAGCTATACAAACTACTGGGTCCCAGCAGACTTCATAGCCTAGAGATACAAGAGGAAACCTTGGGGGAAAAAAGAAGAACATTCCTGATTCTCTGGCTACTTCTAAAATTCTGTCCCTGGTCTTTCCACTTAGTCAGCATCTCTAAGAGGGCCTCAGGGATCAAAAATCAAGACAGCTGTTGCCAAGAACTGTGTGCAGAAACAGGTCAGGCTTGAAGGATCGGTAGATACTGAGTCTGCCAGAAGACATGTGCTGCTGTGAGATGCTGCGCCTCTGCCTATGGCTCCTGGAAATGAAGGCAAGCCAGACAAGCATGAATAAACTGTAGCACACAGAACGAGGCAAGAAATTTTGAGAGATTTTGTTCTTCGTGTTTGAGGATGAAGAAATTGTGTTGAGATAGGACATGCAGACTTTGTCTATTATGTGCAGAGCTGGAGCATGTTGACATGGGTGATACAGACTAGATCTGCACTGCCTTTTGCAGCCATGCCTAAAAGGACCTCTGTATTTTCCAGGTCAATTAGTGTTCATTGTGTCTCTCCCGTTCTGTTGAAGATCAGAGTCTTTGGGGGTGGACATGTCGCACCCATCAAATAGCATGTATCATGGCACAGTGTTACACAGATTCGTACATCTATGTTCACAGTTTGTTTTTGTTCGTACCACTATCATGATAATACACTCAAAAGCAGGGATATGGCCCAACCTCTTCTCTTTTTTGCTGCGTGAGCAGTCCTCGTACTCCTGCTGTTGATTCTGCTGCTCTAACTGGTCAGTCTTGCAAGTGTAAGACCACCAAGGATGTATGGAACGAGCATCCCTGTAAGACGAAGCAAATCTGTCCTGTGATGAAAATAACAGGTCTCCTGTGATCAAGGGCAAGCAGAAGGTTCCCTTTAACTCCCTTGGTGCAGATATTGGCTGGGGCCAATTCAACCTCCTTTTTTCTCAGTGTTTGCTAGTTGTGGTACCGAGACACAAGCACCTACTTGTTGGACTACCTGGTACTGAAAAGCAAGGTCCAAGAGCAGCAGGCAAAGCTTTCCCATGAGGAATCCTGTACTTCACAGACCTGTGTGAAGAGTTGATATCCTATCGCCAGCACCCACATGTCACCTCGAGAGCACAGGTGCAAGACAGAAAGGGGCATTTAATGAATGTCTTCGTGTAGTATCAACCAGACAGTGCCTACTACAGCATCATTCAGAAGTATCACTTACTGATCATTGTAAGCCAGTCACTAGGTATGATTTCACCATTAGCAATTTCCATGGACCAAGAACTGACATCTGTGTGCAGCTGGCACTTTCTCCTGCAGAGGACACAATCACCAACAGCACTAGGAAACCACATGGATTATGGCTATGCTGTATATTCCCTGTGCTTATAGAACCCAGCACAGATAACCAAGGCCCAACTGAGGATTTTATCCAAGCCTGGACTAGACTAGAGGTGAAGTGTGGCCTTTGAATCCCTCAAAACAAGATGCTGGAGACTCAGGAAGAGGCAAAACACCAAAGTCCCCAATACCCTCTGCATCGTTGGAGCTGGCTGATCTGCCACAGCTAGTGGATTCTGTCTGGAAGTGCATACAGGAGGACTCAGTCCCACAGGCCACTTCTATGCAGCCTGACACTTCCAGTCCTCACTCCCAGTACAAAAGAGAAACCCAGGAAGCCATTTCCACATACATATGAAGAGAAGTAAGTGCTATACCCACAAAAAAGCTAATGCTTGGGCCCATGTGCAGTACTCCTCTCCTTTGTTCTCTGAAGAACTCTCTTTCCTCCTCTCCTTACCCGTACCTCACTCCCTTTTTCTCCCACTTGAATATTTTCCTGCACCATCTTGAATTCTGTGAGGAATAGACAGTGTACTGCTGTCTAGCATGCTTTTTTGAAGGACCTTTTCAACCCTACTATCTTCTCTTTATCATGAAGACACAGCATACCTGGCAACAATCCCTTTTCATCGCCATTGCCTTTTCAGGGAAGTTTCTCTGTACAGCCAGACACTAGACAGCCTGGACCTGGGAACACTTTCTGGAGAAGGACAAATCTATTGGAACATGGAGCACATAGCTTTGATTACAAAATGCATTTGTTTCACAAATGAGAACTAAGCAGGCTTGGCCAGGCCAGCAAACCAGAAATTCTAACCAAGCACGTAATATGAATGTAGTAAAAAGGAAAAAGAATAGCCTAAAGACATAGCATCCAGAAAGAATACCTTTCTCGAGTGTGACAAGGAATCAAAGGTCCCATACATCTTTCCCCCTTTCCTCCTCACTGCTAGTGCTGTCATTCATAAATAACGGCTCAAAATATAAGATGTTGGCGCATCTGTAGTCAACAGCCTCAGCTGCAAGAGGTCCTGAATCATATCGACCAGTGGGGCAGCTAACTGGCACAAAGTGTGAAAGCAGTGTTCAGGCCCTTGGGAGGGTCTTATCTTTTTCTCAGGGCGTGCCTCCTTCAAGAAATGGAAATGAAGAGTGTGTGTGATATCAGGCTCCATGAGACACAAGCTCGGTGGACTGGACAGGCCCATCTACCCAATAATGCGGACCACACTTGGATGGAACTACAGTTATTTTCAGGTTTTTCCAAGTTCCTCTGAAGCAATTGCTGAGTGCCCTGCTTTTGCCTAAGTGTGAAGATTGGTTGTAGCTTGGGACTATACAGGTCTGGGCTGTCCTCATCAAAAATGCCCGAGTTTGCCCCTGCCTCTTGCATCCCAAGGTCAAACTTTGCATGTGGAAGGCCAAGTTAAACCCAGGGTGTGAACTGACTCGCCTGCACTGTGGATTGTCAAGGGACCAGAAAGAAGAACACAGCACTGCAACATGAGAATATGACTATTCCCACACTGTGCTTAAATCCCTAATGTTTTCTACGAGGTCCTTCACTGACACTGTTTACGGAAACTGAGCACTTGTAGGTAAATAAATTCTTCTGTGGACCGGTAATTAGGTAAAGGTGGGAAAACAAGAGTAAGAGTGGATCGACATGTTCTGCCATGATGCGGATTATCAATGGAGTTTCACAGAGACCTGTCCTGAGACCTATACTATTCAAAATATTCATAAACAAACTGGAAAAGGAGATGAACAGTAAGATGACAATTTTTTGTGATCCAAAATTAATCAATAAAAGCAATGCAAAGCAAAAAAAACCCACCAAAAGCAAAATTATAAGCAAAATATAATTGTGACATGCTGCTGAAGGATTTCTTGTTAATTAGCAATCAGCTGATAAAAACTGTCAAATGAAATTTAGTGTTGATAAATGTAGGATACTACATATGAAGAGAAAGTATTCTAAATATAAGCAAAGGATGGTATGTTCTAAATTAGTTATTACCACTCAAGGAAGGGGGTATCAAGGAAGGGTATTGCATAAAATTATCAAGTAGCAGATTTAAAACAAAAAAAAAAGGGGATTTTTTTTTTTCACATGATGCGTAATTAAACTGTGGAACTCATTGCCACAGGATGTTGTAGAGGCCAAAAGTATAAATGGGCTCAAAAAGCAATTAGACAAATTCCTGGCTGAAAAATTCATCGAGCGTTACAAAACGCAAAGATGCAGATACAATCTCTGGCTCAAGATGCCCCTAAGGCACAGACTGCTGGGAGGGTGCGCCAGAATAAAGTATCACTGTATGGCTGCTCTGCTTTTACACTCTTCCCCTAAGTACTTGCTACAGGCCATTGTCAGAAACACAGCTCTGAGCTGAGGAAGGGTTTCCGCAGCTACTGTTATAAGGATAGGTGGTTATGCATAAAGTTAAGGAAAAAAATTAAAGCAGGAACTGAATCCATGTAGGAGCTGCAGCATTTGTGATTGCTGAAAAAATGAGTCAGAGAGGATTTGACAGTTGTAAAGTGAAAAGGGATTGCTGTAGTACTGAAAAGCAATAGACGAGAATATCAGTTTTACTATATGGGCTGATCAACATAAAGTAAACGGGTATAGTCTTGTACTGTTAGGTAGAGAGGAGGCTATCTGCTAAGTGGCTTGTGAGGCTTATGGAGCCATAAACCATGCTAACAAATAAAGTCCACACAGAAATTCTTTCTAAGACATCATTTAGTGAAAGACATCAAACAAATCTCTGGAGTTATAAATGTCACTGATATATTTCTTGAAGCTTACCTTGTTTTTCACTAGAATCCATGAAAAGCCATGTGTATTTAAGGCCTGTAGAAATGGTGAATTGTTTCATTTGGGAGTTTAATAAATGGTTTGCCCAGTTTGTCAGAGTTTTCTGTAATTTTACATGACTGGTCACATAAATTTCCTGGAAATTATCAGATAGCAGGAGATTGGCACAGCAAAGGAATTCCAACAGAAGCACAGAGCTAATGAATCTCCGCCCATGTCCAGACATGCAGATGGGGAGAAGTCCAGCCAGCAGCACCCAGCTGGGTTCCTCCGAGCTGAGCGCACTGACTGTGTGTCGAATTGCCTTTGCACAGGGGATTGCACCCACAGGGAGGGTGGCAGAGACTGGTAAGAAACTAGCTGTATCCAGCCTACTCTGAGCATGGCTCTAGAAAATTTTTCAGGACATCTCCCAAAGAAAATTATTGTGACACTGAAAACCATTTGTGTAGTGGGTACAGACTGCTACGTTATACCTCCTAGTGTCAAAAACTGAGTTCATTCTGGCAACTCACATCCACCAAGGTGCTGCACCAAATCCCATGTATTCAGAAGAGCCCAGCTCCTGCTGAAAACTCAGGTGCATCTTCAGCATCTTCAGCAGTGTGAGGACGATGGTGGTGGATTGAGCAGTCATCTTGGCCTCCGTGCAGCCCTCACCCCACGTGCTGGGGCTGAGCAAGATGTGCTTCGACTCTCCACATGCCACGGCTTGGTGTGGTGTGGCGTGGCATTTCTTCTCCCCGATGCAGACAATCCAAACTGAAAGCATTTGGTTATTTCCTGGGTTTTAAAGCATCTCATTTAACTGTTTCAGCAATGTGGCAACTTCTTTTGAAGCTCACAAGTCTATTTTTCCCTTTAAGTTACCCACATAGAAAATCTTGCTAAAGTTAATGGATTTGAAGGGAAAAACATGTCCTGAAGTGCCCACGATTTCTGGTTATCCTGATTGTCTGTGCTCTGCAAATCAGCGCACTTGGATCTGATCAAGTCTATAGCCAGACAGGCTGAGAAAAAATAAATCCAGCAGAGATTTGAACTTATTTCATACATCTTTAAGGGATATTACACTTAAACCCCTTTGTGACCATTTAAGTGACAACACTATTAAAACCAGTGGCAAAAACAGCCCTCACCATGAAATGCACTTTAAGTGTCAAGTGGATACAGCGTTAGTCTTAGCTATCAGTACCCTTGCACAAAAATTCACAAAATCGCGAAAAATGTATTGCGGGTCCAAGCTTACTACCTGGGGACGATTCATGGGTTTTTCCTAGTTAGTTTTGATGAAATGCAAAAACTTGTACAAGGACAAGAATCTTATGTTTACAGAGAAATGGAACATAACAGGGTTGGGTTTTTTCCTTTTTCTCCTGCATATTTGGATTTCTCCTGCTCACCATCTATGACTTTCAGCTACAGGCTATGACTGATCCCTTGACAACTCTAGTCTCCGCGATAAATTGTTCAAAGTCAGACCTGGGGCTGTGTCAGTTCCTAGAATATCTAGGTTTTATATCTTCTCTAGCCTCATTTTAAATTTAAATGATAACAAAAGCAATCTGACCCCAGATGGAACAGAACATATTTTTACATCAGATTGGTGTTTTTACTAATACGACTTTGGTAAACATCTCAAAACAGATAATCATTCATGCCGAACCCCTATGTGCTTCCTAAGAGAAGATGAGCCATGTGCCACTGAGGAAGGGATGCACAATGCCAACCAGAGCCTGGCATTGCCTTGCAGGGAAGCAGTGACATGGTCTTCTGGGCACATCTATCCCCACTGCTGTCCCTAATTCTTCTGTTTCTTTCTGAGTTGGTTTAAGCAAATAATGTATTTTTTCTTGTGTGTGTTGGCAAGGGGGTTAAAATTGGTTTTTGTAGTGCTTTCTTTTATTTGCAGATGTCCTGTTGCATTTTGAAAACATACTGCGTAATCTATGTTCTTCCTTGAATTTCACTGTGACAGGATTTGGACCCAAAAGGTAGGCTATTCCTTTTCCTTCCTCTGTACTTCTTTTTTAAAGAAATAAATAGCTCTGTAAAATACTTCGCAACAGGCTGCCCCCACGCCTCTGTTTTTTTGGAAGAGGTGGTTGAGGACAGCCTGAGGCTGGAGAGGACAAGCCACATACAGAGAGTAGAACAAATCTGGCACAGCCAAAAGGCTCCTCTGTTTTTGTGGGCAAAAGTAAAGGGCTTGTGGCTTGGGTTTTACAGTGACAGAGCTAATGGTCTGAACTGGCAAGGCCCTTCTTTCAAATACTGGTTGAAATTGCAAACCTCTTCCTCTGGTCTTTAAACCTAGTTCTTACCTGTTAGTAATCCCTTTCCTGTTTTCAACCAAAGGAAAGACTTGTGCCATGAACAAAGAGGAAAGAGACGCCGCATGTTAGTAGCCAAGATAAGGTACCAGTATCTAAACAAACAACACCAAATGCTCAGTTCAGACAAAGAGGGATATCTCTGGCAAGTCCAGTGCAAGTGCACGCCCTCACATCTACTGTGGTCATCTACAGTACGCATTTTGGTTGGATTTTTTTCCCTCATTGACCCCTCATCACTTCTTCATTAGGCCTCCTTCAAGCAGAGCATGATGTCTGAGTCAAGCTTTTGAACTGCCTGTGTTTAAGTAGGTTTCAAAGTAAGCAAACAAGCTCATACATCACTTGCCTGTGTAGGTGTGCTCACAGACTTTTGTTTATTAAAAACAAAATAAAAACATAATCTGATATGATTAAATATGTATTTCAGAGAGTGGTCTGTGCTGAGAAATGCTTACACCTGGTATTGTAATTTATAATGTATAAGAAATAGGTTGGCATTAAAAAGAATCAAATGACAATGCAGACAATAAGATCCAAAAGAACTGGATAAGATCACTCTGGCTATGTTTCTAATATTTTAGAGTAGTGGTTGCCTGCTATGCTCAAGCTTTTGATCTCATAACTTTGCCAGCTGACAATGAGATAATAAGTGTTAAGGACAATACAGTGAGAAGAAAAATCACTGCATTTTCTAGAAAGACACTGAGATGTGACGTGATCGGAGAAGCAAAGTGTATATAAAAGGCAAATTTTGCTCTCAATTGTCTGATGCACATGCAGAGTTCTGAACATGGCCCGTTGCAGGAGGAGCAGTTCAAAATTTTAATTCAGTAAATAAAGGAAAAAGCAGTTATTTAACCTTTTTTTAAATTCCCTCAGCTGATAGGACATTTATTATGCACAGCTCTTGCTGCATCTTTTTGTTAATCACATAATATAGTTATCACTGCCAACGGAGGACAGAAACTATATAACAAAGCAACTGAAAAACTATCCTTTCCCAGAAGAAAAAGACCGAAGCCCAAACCTTTCATTTTACATGCATTTTCTGGATTGAGATAAACAAAAGCTCACCAGGTCTGTAAGCCATCATCTCGGAGTTTGGGAAGGACCATGAGGCAGAACTCTGTCAGCCGCTGAGCCTGGAGAAGTCTTGGGGTTCCTGAGCCCTCCAGACCCCAGCAAGACAGTCACAGCTGTGTTCCAAGTGACCATGGAGGTTGAAGGTGGATCTATAGTCATTTCAGTGGCCTTTCCAGAAATGCCAGTGGTCACATGCCCCCACTGCCTCCACCTGGCTGTGCCTCCGTTTCAAAGGCTGTGATGCAGATGTGATTGTGGCTCGGCCAAGAGGGGCTCCTGTCTTTCTTACCTTCAGCTCTAGGTCAAGGCAGGGATCATCATACGAAGGAGCCACTTTTAGTTCATCTGCTGCTCCTTTCCTGGGGCCATAAGTCTGCCCAGGTACTCCCAAATCCACCAGATCTTCATAGTGAAAAGAGAGATGGGAATCAGCAAGAGAACAGCAGGCAAAACCAGCTCTGCTCTGCCGTTTCACCGGCCAGTGTAGTAACTGCAGGTAACAGGCTAAAATAAATGGATATTTCTGGCTTGGTCAGTAGAGGAATACATTCTCCTTCTGACCAACCTGCTCAAACACAGAGTCTTTTGTAGGTAGTACTGTAAGTATAAAGATGAATTAGAATAGGTTGAAAGGCATTCACATATACCTTTTTAGCGGTATTACAGGAAAACAAACTTTCCTTTTTCTCAAACTGTATAAACACCACTGACACTCAAAGACAACATTCAACAAAGGCAGAATGAGCTCCAAAGTCCTAGGACCCCGGTTTGCCACTCCTATGGGATTTTCCAATGGTGTGTGATTGGAGTTCAGCCTAGAACTTGGCTCTGGACCAAATCCAAGGCCAAGAGAGCCTGAGTTTGTAATTTTTTAAGAGATCAAATCGTGCCATATGTTTACCAGCGATATCATAATTGTCTGTGCAGTACTCAGTCTGCTATGGATTTTGCAGCAGCTGTCAATAGCACTCATTCATCACGGGCCCAAGATAATTGAAGCACTCCATCTGCTGCAGGGCCACTATTATCAACAGTGATACTTGTGTCAGTAACTTACTGAAGAAGGGTCTGAACTTGCTCCTAGTGAAAAATCAATGGCAGGATTCCTGTTGGCAGAAGTGGAGGCAGCCCTAACCCTTTCAGTACTGAAACCCTGAGCTGCTGCTCAGCATCCGACTGCACAGCACCAATCCTCGTTCTGCCCCTAGATCACTGGAAGGATGCAAATGCAGGCAAAGTTCGGCTGTGGTCGCACAGCCTTTGCAAACCAGTCCCGCAAAGCATGCTGGAGAGCAAATCCCTGCTGAGGGAAAGGGCAGGCGAAGTAGAAAAATCAGAAATGGGCTGAAGAAACAGATGATGTCAGCTCATATGGACAAGAGAGGCAGAATTCAAGCTATGCATTCAGTTTAAAGCCCCTGACTGTATAAACAGTCAGGCATGTTTACTGGAAAATGCTGAAGGAATTAATCTGTTACTCAGCAACACTAATCAAGACTCCTACCCCACGCAGTTTGTGAAGTCCTACATCCATGCATACCTTTATACTCACGTTCGCAGTCAGCCCCGTTCCATCTTCTGTCTACTGTACAAAGAGAAGGAAAAAAACAAGGTCTGTGCAATAAAATGGGTTGTTGTAATAAAGCATTATTTTTTCTCAGGCAAAACAATTATTTTCTATCATTTGCAGTTCTCTTTTCTCGTGTTTTTATCTACTTGTATAAAAAAAAATCCCCTTTTTCTTCTTGCATTTTCTTCCAAGAAAAAACTTTTGAAAACTGAAGCAAGTTATGACCTCTTTAACAAAGAGGGGAAAACAGACGTTGTTGTCCTGCTGCTGCAAGTGCAGATGAGATCAAACTAGAACTTTAAATCAGAACACCCTTGAACTTTCAAGGTCAGGTTCACGTCTAAACTTTACTGCTAAGGCGAGTCAAAGCCTGTGCTCAGATGGATGTGGATAGCTCCCACTGAGTTCAGTCAGCATTCGTTGATTGTAACGGTAATATTTTTGTTGCGTTTGTTTACTCCAGTGCAGATTCTCAAGGATCTGACTTAATTTTCATTCTTTCTTGTTCATACCCTGTATAAGAAAGGCCACTTGCTTGAATACATTTAGGTGCTCTTTATGCACAGAATGATGTAATATTAGGAAAATTGGAACTTTAGAGAGGACAGCCGTCCTTGCAGTGTCACTTTGACAGCAAAAAACAAAGAGTGCCGAAGGTTCAAAGCAGATAACGCTGCAAGGTCGCAAAACGCAAAGCAAAACCATGATTTCAGTTTTCATCAGAGCAGCACAGAAAGTAAGGCACTCTTCTGCTGGGCAGCAATTTAGATGTTTTTTGAAATGTTTTGTTGTTTGGTACGTTCAAGACCTGTGAGGTTTTAAGGGATAGGTGACATCTTTTATTGGAGCAATGGGAACAGGCTGTAAAGGGCAGTCCATGTTTGAATTCCCTGCCAGTGAAGGGACTGAGCTCCCAGATTATTTTACAGCACTACAAGATGGAAGAAGATCATATAAGATCTCTATATTGAGGTGACTGCAAAAACTGGGTGATTGGGAAGTTTCCCATGTTGTTGTCTTTGCCTTCTGTGTATGTTTCCTTATTTCCTCCAATACACAAGGAGCCAAAGTAGCTCTTTTTTTAAGCAAAATATGCAGAGGGAAAGGAAAGAAGAAAAAGCAAGAGTGAGGAATAGTTTGGTGACTGGCTGAAGCCAAAATAGAGATGACCCCAAGAAACACAGGCATATTCCTTTGCTAAAGAGAATCATTTTATACAAGAAGGAAGATATTAAGGGTTTTTTTAATGAACTTTAATTTTTAGAAGGGATGTAAATATTCTGACTAAAAAAGATACCTTTCTTTTCAATATTTAATGAGCCTTTATTTTTGTCCATCTACTTTCAGTACATAGAAACAAGCCTCTAACGCAGGGACACACTCTCCAGCTGCAGTGTAACAGATGTGCAAACCATTAGTATCTGCTACCCATTCCAAGTCATTAAATCCGAAACCGTGCAGGAGGAGTCAAAGGTACCATCAGGGGACCCATGGCAGTTATGGTGTTTCTACTCAGCTAATTTCACTAGAAGGGCCAGTGTTTTACCTTGAGGCACAGAGGGGAGTAAGGAACCCAGAGCTGGATTAACTGTGGACAAAATGACTATGAAAATGTACAGCTTGATTCATAAGATTGTTTTCCTGGGTCCTTCACCACAGTGAAGGGGAAATTAATGGTGCCTCACTGTTAAAGGAAGGTGTAAATAGGATCCAATGAACTTAAAAATAGAGTGAAAGCAGATAAGACCCTAGGCTAAACATTCTAGGATTTCAGGAAAAGGGTAGTGTCAGGACTTTGATTCACGAGCAGTCAGCTCCAATAGTGAAGTTCACTAGTTAAAAAATGGTAAAGGATTTACACAGCAAGTCAAGGTACAGCTTCAGGTTGAGAAATCCAAAAGGGCAGCAAGGGAAACCAATACAGAATGTGGTTAGTGTCCAGGCAGGGTCTTATCCACCGGATGATGGGTGTGGAGATACAGGATTTGGAACCACCCTGTCATTTGCCTTCAGTGCTCCTGAAACAACCACCTCATCATAAACTGTGATCAGCAGGTTTGCCAATGACACCAAGCTGTGTGGTGTGGTCAACACGCTAGAGGGAAGGGAAGCCATGCAGAGGGACCTTGACAGGCTTGAGAGGTGGGCCTGTACTGACTGTATGATATTCAACAAGGCCAAGTGCAAGGTCCTGCACATGGTTCAGGGCAATCCCAAGCACAGACACAGGCTGAGTGCAGAATGGATTAAGAGCAGCCCTGAGAAGGACTTGGGGGCGTTTGTTGATGAGAACCTCAACATGAGCCAGCAATGCACTCTCACAGCCCAGGCAGCCAACCGTAACCTTGGTTGCATCTAAAGAAGCGTGACCAGCAGGTCGAGGGAGGTGATTCTGCCTACTCCGCTAGGGTGAGACCCCACCTGCAGTACTGTGTTCAGCTCTGGGGCCCCCAACATAAGGAGGACATGGACCTGTTGGAGTGAGTCCAGAGGAGGGCCACAAAGATGATCAGTGGGCTAGAGTAGCTCTCCTATGAAGACAGGCTGAGGGAGTTGGGGTTGTTCAGCCTGGAGAAGAGAAGGCTCAGGAAAGACCTTATAGCAGCCTTCCAGTGTGTGAAGGGGCCTACAGGAGAGCTGGAGAGGACTTTTTACAAGGGCAGATAGTGATAGGACAAAAGGTAATGGTTTTAAACTGAAAGAGGGTAGCCTTAGATTAGATTTTAGAAAGACATTCTTCACTATGAGGGTGGTGAGACACTGGAACATGTTGCCCAGAGAAGCTGTGGACACCCCCTCCCTGGAAGTGTTCAAGGCTGGGCTGGATGGGGCTTTGAGCAACCTGGTCTAGTGGAAGGTGTCCCTGCCAATGACAGGGGGGTTGGAACTAGGTGATCTTTAAGGTCCCTTCCAACCCAAACTATACTATAATTCTATGATTCTATGAATCTAACCAGCACTGCAAAGGGACAGTCCAAGGACTGAATAGAAAGACGCACCTGCCCATGAAGCCAACAAAAGCGCAGGTTGAGGAGTTGAGGTGTTTTCTTCAGAAATCCTCCTGGCTCCTGCCCACTGAGAACACAGTCAGCCCTGGTGGCTGCTGAATCTGTACCTGACTGGTCAAACAAGAGCAGAAACCTCATGCACTTTCCAGAAACCCAGGCATCTCATTATGCCTCAGGCATCCAAATCCCCTTCCCCATTCAGAAAATGCTGTTCCTCCTGGGACAGAGTTTCTTGGCCTTAGAATGCCCCAAATTCACAGCATTTTTGTAGACTGCGTGGCATTCTGGCAGCCAGCTGAATTTCTGATGTTGCATGTGGGTGAGCTTTTGCTCACTTTCTTGCCATCTCTCTGCAAGCAGCGGGAGCTGGGTTGGGGCAAGTGTCACAGGCAATATTCAGAAGCAATTCCGGAAACTTTATTGCTGAGAAGTGGCACTCAGCCAGCCGAGGAGAAAGAGAAGAGCTCATAGTTGTGTGCTTGCACACACTGACAAAACTGCTACTGATGAATCAGAGAGAGAAATCTGGAGAGGTGACCTTGGGAGGTCACAGAAGACTCATTTTTGCCAACAAATATGAACATTTGCAATCAGACTATGGCCTGGTGCCAGTCACTGTTTTATGTGCTATCTCATCAAAACATATGAATTTTCAATAGCTGGTTTCGAGGCCTACTTGCTGCAGTATTATATCTCTCCAACTCCTACAGGTTTTGAATTGTGCAGATGAAAAAGCAGGGTATTGAGGAAAGCTGGCACTTGGATTTGCATTGTTCTTGGTGAACATTTTCCTGCATTCTGAAAATCGCCGACTGGTCAAGTGCCGGAAGGTCACTAAGCAATGTGGCAAAACTGATGACAGAAGGAAGGCAAAAAAATCTCTGGAAAGTGAAACTCCTCCATTGTCCAGACTGGAAGGTCAAAAATTGCCATTTTAAGATTGCTTGTGCTAACAGAGGCTCACCCACCCTAGGTGTCAGCCCTTCAGAGAGAACTACTGTAAATATCGCCATCTGTGATGTCGCTGGTGAAGGACTCTGCTGATGTAAAGGTTATTACTCATTTATAAACATATGGCTGTTGTAATCATTCGGTCCTCTATTCATTGTGGGATTTGTGTTTTGGTGGAGCTCAGGTTCAAAACAAAGATGATTTTTGCTACTCAGCACTAAGGGGACATCATTATCAATTTCATTTATATTAATAAAAGCAACAGCAACCCATTGTGGTAAATTCTTAAATCAATAGAAGTGATTTGACACTAAAAAAAAAAAACAACATTGAAAGCAGTCGGTCTGAATGAGCACCACCCAGTGCACTCTGAAATCAAATCTACAGTGACTGAAAAAGATTGTGACCAAAAAGACAGAGGATTCTGCTGTTCATCATTGTCTCATCTGAACAAAATAATAAAAGCTAACAGAAAACTTATGCCTTTTTGACATTAGTTCCGTCTTTAAAATCCAGAGAGATAAAATACTGAAGTTTACAGTACTTGAGCTGACAGCATCTTTTTAGTGATACTGTGGTAGTGAAAGCTCTGAAAGTGTTTTCAAACCATGGATTTTATTGCCTGTGTATGTGATGTGTGAATATTTGAGCATGTGCTTTTGTGCATATACATGCCTTTCAAATGAGCCCTTTAGATCTAAGATCCCATTTCCTCCATATAGTCAACAAAGACCATAAAGCAATTTCTGTAGGAGCAAGAGTTCACGTAGAAGACCTGAAAGCTAAAAATTCCCACCAAACCAGTTCAGACACAATGCATAACTTACCTGTTGTCTGTCTGCTTCCAGAAGCAAAGGGACCGGTTCATCTGACTTATTGTAAATGTCTAGCGCAGGCTGAGACGAATTGCTTCCTAAACTCCGTTGACTTTGTGGAGAGTTTTTATTAGGCCCTTGATTAAGAGTTTTGATGACAGTAGAGCCTGTGTTTGCATGGCTGTCCCTAATATCATGCAAACTCTGAAAAAAAGTATTCTATTCACTGCTGTATTGAGATATACTGCAGTAAACCACACCCCCATCCACAAATAGGCACGGCTGGATTCCAAATACCAAGACATCGCTCTCCATACTTTTCAGCAGCAAATCAAATAAAGTAAGAATTACCAACACATGATCCTGTCTCCTGAGAAACATTTTTCCTGATGGGAGACTCATCTGCCATAATTTAGATAATGTCTAAAACACCTCGTCACTGATATTGCCTTGGATTACTCTAACATAATACATTAACACCCAGGCCACATTTCGTCATTAGTAGTATTCATATAACGCAGCTGCGAGGCTAAGCAGCATGTTACGTCATCTCAGCTGAATGAAGAGCAAGTTGCACTTTCTAGATCACAGCACTGTGATGTTTGCATTACATATCTTGAAATTCAATAATGTAAAAATTAAAAATAATGGAAACACCTATGTTGGTTTGAGATTTTTAAAATTAAGCTTGAGGAACGAAGACGAAGATGTACTTCAGCATCAGGGGTTTTTTAACTTTTTTGTGTTTAAATCAACTTAAATATTACTTAGTTTTTTGGAATGCTGAGGTAGTTACTTCTATATGCAATCTTAGGTTAGAACTAATACTCGAGCCCCTGAAACACAGTGAAAATCCATTGGAATCCACTGGAGAATCCTCGTGTCCATGACAAAGCTGCAAATATGGAGATCTGGACTTTTTTTATGTGAAAGCCTGTGAATATCCCTGATTTATTGCATCTGAATCCCAAACTGCCACGGCCCTTCCTGGAGAGCTGTGGGACAACATTTGCACTACAACAGAGCTCCCTGCACTTCCCTGTAGCAGAACTAAACATATCAATGCAGTTAGAAACTTCAGTTTCTAACAGAGTGTGTAGATTTTCCAGGATTTGGAATTTTTTGAACGGTAACAGCTAGTACGTTGAAAAACTTCACCCGTACATGTTTATGTTTTTTCCTCTGATACACGTCATTTAGTCTTTGGGCAAATATGGTTTCACCCTTGCTACATGCCTGGCAGAGATATATAACTTATGGTTATTTGAACAGTAAAGAATAGAAGCACAGTGAGGATAAATGACTTGGCAGAGCCAGAAATAGAATCAAGATTTCCTAAAGCCCGTTCCAGTGCCTCAGTCACAAACCCATTCCTGGGAAAAGACCAGGAAGTTTACCATACTTCCCCCCGCCTCCCCCCAATTTATTCCATTATATCACTGCAAAAGGTCTGTGGACATTCTTGCTACAGTTTAAATAGTAGCTTAATTCAGTTTATCTTGAACCTGTTCCCAATAGGCTTCAGATAAATCAAAACATTTGTGCAATGCAGGTGTAAATTTTGTTTTTAAGCCCACTGTTTTAACTGTCGGTGGTTTCTCTTAGCCCTGAGACAGGTCAGAAGAATTCAGATCTGCTTCTCACATTTTGCAAAACTCAGATACACCCAAATTTAGATTTTTGTTCAATTAATAATTACAACCAGGCTACTTGTTGCAGATCTGCTTCTCTGTGAATTTTAACATTAAGCTCTTAGCTACAACCACTCTCCTCAAAACCCAGAAAATTGGCTGTTGTTTGAAAAAATTGTTTTAACTCATTGTTTAAGAGTTCCTACAAAACAGCTCCAGAGGCAGTTTCATCATTCCAAGGCACCATGACTGACGAAAATACCTGCAGTACTTCTTTTACTTTTCTCATGAAAAAATCTGTAATAAACACTAGAACTGAGTTTGCCAAGTCTGTACTTACAGAAGTAATCTCCTATTGACACATGTATAAATTACAAGGGGAGAAGCCCTATCCAGTCACGGTGTAACCCTCTATCAGTGAGATTTCTGGGATTTTTGAGCAGTGTACTCTGCATATGGCAACTGCTGGCTAGTGTTTGCCTATTCTTCACTTGCTTAAAGCCTCTGGTTTTGTCTTGAGGGTCCACATAAGGTCAACTTCCCACCCCCCAACAGTGGCATAGAAAACTGCACTGAAGGTGGAGAGAAAATGCCTCTCCTCACTGAGCAGCCGGTGTTGATAAAACAGCTCTCTGTTAGAATAGCTTTAAGGGCAAACAGTGAGGAGGTTTACCCATTCAAACAAAGTTAAGGGTGAGCAAATTCTCTTAAAGATGTACCTATGTCTGGGATCTTTGTTTCGTTTTCAGTTACTTGATAGAAAATAAAGATAAAGCCAAGAGCAGGCTGCATTGAAAAAATCCTCTGTGCTCCTGAAAATGTTTCCTTTGTGTTTGAGAGAGAAACATAAGAGAAGGTCACTTTAGCCAAAATACTATTAATATTTTTAAAAAAATAAATAACAAACTCTTCTTTCTTTTTTTTTCTTCTATTTTTTTGAGCCCTTTTTAACCTTTGCTTTCTCATTATTTCTGGAAAAGAACAAGCATGGGGAATGCACACGTTTTGCCATGTCTAATTTCCTCACTTTTATGTGCTCAGGACTTAAGAGAAAGCCATCGAAGGTGAGGATGTGTGGTTTGTAAACAGGAGACCGTAGCTGTATCATGAAATTTGCGTATGCTTCTGTCACCTGCTTCCATTTGCTCGACATCTCCTGGAGCTTCAGGTGGCGTCTCGATAGGGACTTCCCTAAAAACATATCCATTAATAAAGTAGACCTGTGGGGCTTTCTTACGGGTTGTCTGGTTTGGGGATGGGATTTGACTGGTTGGTCTGGTTTCAAATTTAGACGAAGGCCAAACTGGAAATTCAAGATGCTCTTAGAAGAGGACCACAAATGAAGGAGTTGACCCCCAAACTTGGGGGCAGCCCAGAACCACCTTCGCCATGCTCACCAGTATCAAACAATGACTCAGAACTCCCTGAAAGGGATGCAAGTCAGGAGCCTGCTCCACATGAAACACACCTCCTCCCACTTCCAGGGGTGCGTCCTTTGAAGTAGATGTCCTGAAATTCGTGCATATGTCACTGGGGATGTGGACAATGGCTTCACATGCGGCTCCTGTTTAAAGGGGAGGAAGAGAAATCCTCTGCATGTCCTCTGGCCTCAGCTTCAGCTGATTTTAAATTTTCTGCTCCTTGGGGGTGGAAGGCTTGTCTCTGCCCACCATATTGTCTCTTCCATAAGGCCAGTATCACACTGACGCTTTGCTTTTCTCTCAGTACAGAGCCTACTCTAAGCTAACTCAACAGGCAAATGATGCGCAGAAAGAATCATGCTGTAAACGATGCATCCTGCTATCTGTGCACCAAATCTTCAAATGCATGGAAAGGCTTTAGTGAAGAGGCTTGTATGAAGGGTTTTGGAATGACCTCGGGGCTAGCAGGACACCATCTTCCCCTGTGCTTTTCCCTGGCAGCTGCTCAGCCACGAGGAGTGAATGGCCTGTGCTGCCTTCACCCAAACACTGGCAAACCAGGAAAGGGCAAGGTGATAGCCGCAGTTTCAGAGACGTGTGCTGTGTTGTGCGTCTGTGCTCGCTCCACCCCTGCAGTCCCCTGACACGTTCCCATGGACAAGTTCTGCGTCATGTGCTGTTCCTCTTGGATCAAGCTCTCTTCAGTGAAGCCCTTCCACAACACTACTACTGCTCTGCTGGCCCAGCTGTCCCATGGCAAAAAAGCACGCCATTGCCCTCCTGGTGTATATTCCTGATCTAACAGGTTGTTATGGGACATGACTTTTTTTTTCTTTCCCTCCAAGGTGCTATTTTCCACGGTGAGGAGCTCAGACCTGTTCGATAAGAGCAGGACTGCATCAGAAAAGGCAGCACAGACAGACAACTTCACCTTCTTGAGAGCTATGAGCTCATTCGCAGAGATAGAGCACTTAAAATGAATTAGTGTATTCCAACACAGCAAAAGCTATAAATAGAGTGCTTATAAATAAACCAGTTTTGTCCCTCACTCAGGCACAATTCAGCAGTCTCTCCCTCTGTGTCTAACACAGGCGCGTACTTACATCTTGATTGCAATAGGATAAGGTGCTTGCTTTCAATTAGGCATTTTTTGCTTAATTTAAGCCGTAATGCTAAATCTATCCAGATATCAACCCTTCTTTCCTGTTAAATCAATAGTGCTTAGGAGCCTGACACCCATCCCCACACCCCACGACACCCCACCCTGTGAATCCCAGATCTTACATTTTAGGACTACTTCAACGTTTTATGAATGAGAGGTAGATATTTCCTCTTTCAAACACTTCTGATTGCCGTTCCTAAGTGACTACTCTTCCGTGCGTAAGGGAGCTACTATTTGCATAGGACATCTTGCTTATTCCAACACATAAGCAGCCTCCTTCTGTTGTGAAAGAAAAAACATCACAACTGTTACAAATCTTCTGAAACAAGGTTTAATTTGAAAGCAAACGTGTGCAGTTATTACATGTAAGCAACTCTAAACAGCCAGCACTATCATATCAAATAAATTTTGATAGACCAAGCCAAAAAACCCTGAACCTTTCGGAGACGTGCATTTCTGGATTGGCAAGAAGAGCTAGAATATATGGTTCAAGCACATCTGCGTGGGCAAACAGCTGGAGGAGAGTGGCGACATACTGAAGGAAGTGGTCAAACGTTTGACATTATCACATGCAAACTTGGGTACAGGTTCATGCTGCCACTTCATACCCAGTATGCACAGACTGAAAATAGCCGCCAGCCATGATTATGCAGAGATGTTTAAGATGCCCAAATTGGTCTCTCTGAGCCTATAAACAGTTTTTTGTATAGCTGACAAGACAACCACAGTGAGTCAAGCAGGGAGCCTTGTGTAAGTGGACAGCATTTGCACCACAATTTCTGTTCTAACATACCAGCTCTGCTAGCAGTATCTGATCTGGCAGTTTAAGTCTGGCTTGAAAGCTTATACTGACACACAGAAATACCTTAGGTAATATATTAGCTTAAATCAAGCCTTTCTTTACCTGCAAATTGCAAACACGGTTTTGTTGTAGCCAGGTTTGCCAGCTCAAGAAATGTCATGTGGATATGCGAGACGCCTCTGAGCACCTGCCATCAGGTCCCCAGCCTCTCCGATGAGTCTTGCTGCCTCTTTAACCATTTTCTCCTTGGCTGATCTTTACATCACAGTGCAAACCTTTTTCCTTGCAGATGTGATGTGTGTTGCTGCTTACTGTGCTGGGTGCATTTTACTTTCTTTAAATTTAGCTGCAAGTTCATTTTCTTTGCTTATTTTCACATGCTTTCTGTACATACACCAAAAATACAGTCATCAGTGCTTGATTTTGTTTTAAAATACACCAGCTTGTTTCAGAATAAGCTGGCACAAGCAAATGAAAAATTTAGTACATCAGCTGAGCAGCAGGCCCAGAGGCTGAAGACAAAGCAATGCCCAATACCAAAAGAAGACACTGGTTTTCAAAATGGTCTTTTTACCTAGCCTCAAAAGGTGGCTCTTCTAATTGAACCATAGCACTGGGAAGAATTTTGTTGCTTTAAAGAATTCTGGCATAATTAATGCCACACATTAAGCCTAGTGGTGGAGCTGACTTTATATACTATGAAGCCATGCGTTCAAAAAATGCGCTTCCCCAACTGAGATGCCAGAATGTGTTGAACTTCGGGTTGCAGAGTAAGACCTTTCTCAGGGTAAAAGTGAAGCAAATTCTATATTATTAATTATTTCAGTCTCTTTAAATGACAAATTTTCATATATTTGTTAGTACACAGGGTAGGAATGATTGCAGTGCCACATGGACTGCCAAATGACTACCGCTGGACTCTTCCACCCCGTCTCTGAAACTTTCTGAGGTTGCTACCAAACCTCTAAGCACAAAAGTTTCTGTGGAGCCCTCTTGTCTTCTGTAGGATTTGAAGCAGCCACTAAGTTCAACTGTGCACCCCACCATGCAAAGTCAAGCCCATTTCTTGCAGTTGATGCTGAAGGTGGTTCCTGTCTCTTGTTAAAAAGAAGGGCACACAGCACTTACGGGTTGTTCACATCTGTGAGTCATTTCAGAGAAATTCAGTCTGCAACAACGGCAGAAAGTATTTCATACACTTAAAGTCCATGCTGATGGTGTGTCAGGATCTTGTTCTGCGCTCACGTTCTCTTTAAGAACACAGAGTTTTCTCTTTTCTCCTCGACAAGGAAATAATTTCTTTATGTAACCTTGCTATATTTTTAAGGAAAATGGTAAGAACATTGAAAATAGTAGGACATTTCATTTTGTCTTGGTGATTGCTAAAAAATCTTACACTTTAAAACAAATTTATAGTATCTTCCAGCCATGCTGTCTAGAGACGCTAAAAGAATATGCCAGTCACCTGGACCTTAAGAACAAACACATTCATCTTGAAAGAAGACAGATTAAAATAAAGGGCCGAACCCTACTCCCGCAGAAATTTACCCAGCAGAAACATTTCTAAGGCACCGAACAAATCTGCCAGTGGCTGAGTCCTCAAATATTCTGTATTAAGTACTGTCTCTGGAGAGGTGCTTAAAAATTCATAACACAGCGTATCTATTGATGTATTTAACGGAACTCTGGAGTAAGGAAGTAGAACTCCACCACTGTCAAGATAACACTGCCAAATTTTCCTTTGGATCTGTGCACCTCCAGATGAAAACCTGAGGTCCCTTGGGGCCCAGATATTATAGTTGGAGCTGACAGCTTGGATCTCTATTGTGAGAAATTATTCATGATATTAGCAGTTCTTTCCTCTTAAGGTAAGCATGTGAAATATTACATCTTCACTCAGATTTCCTGCAATAACCTGATACATAACTCAATATTAGGAGACGTTCATCAGCAAGAACAAGCGTGGAAGCGTTAGTCCGGCAGTATAATATAACAAAACTCGATACCAGGATGTAGCTGTTGAAGTGAACTTGCAAAGAATAGCAACTATATAGACATTACATCAAGTCGGGAGCCTTTTAGGGAAGGCAGCTAGATACATGCACTGTGAGGCTTTCTCACTATATATCAAGTCTTTCCTTTGCATAAGAGGAGTTAAGCTTTACAATAGAGCTACACTCTCTACTGCACTGTGAAAATATTTGCCCTTTTTTTATCCGTTACCCTAGTCTAACGCTGTCATTAACCTATTTGTTGAATATATGGGAGTAAGCTGTGTGTTGCTATTGAAATGCTCCATCTGAAAACTCTGATATCAAACATGCGAAAAACAAGAGCTTTGGAGCAGGGCAAAGCTTTCCATTGAGCGTAGCTCCTTGGTTCATGGTTTTCTGCTTGTGTGACTCCCAGTTTCGAAGTGTACCATTCTAGAGGAGTGAGGCACAGGGAGAGGGTACACGCAGGGAACGTACAGTACGCACACCTAAATAAAAGCAAATTTAAGTCATAAGGGAGTCTCACTTGAATAAAGTGCAAATTAAATCAACTGGCATTATTCTCCACATTTGACCAAAAAATGACCATGCCTAAAATGGTCTGAATACTGCATTTTTTGTCAGCTCCACATTCTTGAATGTTAAATCCTGCTTTCCCCTGAGCAAATAAACAAGGGCGCAGTTGATGATTTGATTTTCAAAACTTTTGTTTCGGTTTTTACTGCATAATTGTCTTGCAGAGGGTAGGCTCTCTTCTCGCTCAGGCCCAAGTTATGCAGACTTTGAAATACAAAGAGCAGTAAAGACCAAGTGCAAACTCTTCTAACATCTGAGTGAACCTTTTTTCCTTCTGAAAAGGAGATTGAAGTTTAAAAGCAAATACTGCCCTGTGGCCTACACAATTTAAGTAATAATAGGCACATATAATGAGCAGCTGTAAAATCCTAACAAATGAAGCCTCTTTTCCCACTCGAAGATGAACAGTTCTACAGTGTTATTTAATTTATACTTTTCCAGACATGCTTGATATGACAGATATAGTCCATAGCTCATATCTGCACTGGGTAACTTTATACTGCATCTGCTTTTCCAGAATGCAGCAATACCTGAAGTATCTAAGCAAGTCTAAGGTCTCAAGAGGTCACACATGCAGGAGTTGTTAGACATGAATTAGCCCAGGGCTTCCCAGCACCACCTGTAAAATCAAATATTGCTGGACCAAGGATGAGGGGCAGGAGCATGAGGGAGGTAGGGATGCTTTTGCATGGGAAATAATGGTAGAGAAGCAGTGGAAGTACCGGGGATGGGAGGAGATCTGGGCTTGTTGATCTGCAATGGTGGAAGGAATTGTGGCAGTTGTGCCTGCTGCTTCCTAAGATGGATGTCCCCCTTTCCCAGGAGGAAAGCTGCTATGATCCAAGCCCCAGTCCTGTCAGCAGCAGCAGCAGCCAGGCTAGTTCTCTGGTGTCCTGGCATAGGCAAAGGGGGCAGTGAGGCCCTGGCAGTCCTTGGCGGTCCTGACACACACACAAGTGGATGCCTTGCTGACCCCAGATGAATTCACAATACTGTTCTGAAGGGAGTAACATTTTTTCTCTCTTTTTCACAAAATTACAAATGGAAAGATTAAAGAAATTCCTTATGACTTATCTTGTAGCAAGTGGCAAGAATAAAATGTGCACTTCCTGCCTGAAAGCCATGCCTTTACCCATAAGGCCACCCTTGCATCCCACTGACATAGCTGAAGAATTACATTGAGTGAGTCACCAGCAGCTATTTATATTTGAGGGCTTAGAGTACATGCTGTTAACTAGAACACAAAAGTTACGCTGGGCTGCTGTAAAGAACAGCTTGCAGATGCCCAGGGAAGGTCTCACTTGCGTTTCCAATCCATCCTCCCACACTATCTTTGTCATAGGGCAACAAGAAGCACAGTGGCATTTTTATGTGTTTTTTCCCCACCCCCTCTGATTTCCGCCTCCAATTTGACCTTTTGTCTGCCACAGATGTCCATTGGAAAGCCAACTGGGCCACCAGTTTGCATAAGACCAGCCCTTACCAGTTTTGATGGACAGAAGTTTAGTGGTCTCCAAGACACTTTTCTATGTCTTTTCAACTAGAACTCAAAGATTTAAAGAGGAGAGCTAAAAGGTTTATGAGGCCCATTTTATACAAAAAGATCCCATGGACTCGTGCAACGTTACGGTCTACAAAGAATGAATCTGGTAAAGTATGTTTCTGCTCTTCATACAACTTACAGTGTAACACAAGCTCATTAAAAGGTTTAAACAAGACCATGAGAAGCTTGTGTGTCTATATATATTTGCACAAACTAGATCTTTGGGTGATGTAAACCTGCATAATATTCTGTAATTCCCATGCACTGGCAATGCAGCCCTCTCCTGGTGTGGAATTTATTACAGCCTACACGTATTAGGTTAAAAGGTCCAGATTCAAATGGAAAAATAAATAATTGAGCATTATGCTAAAAGCTATAATAAGGCTATGATTGATTATTAAGGTACGTTTAATAAATGGTGATTCAGTTGTTAGAGTCCAACAGGTTTCATGTAACCAGAGCTTACAAACATCTATTACATTTCCTTTTGATGTGCTTATAACCATCTATAATAATTATGTATGTAACACACTCATAAATCTACTGACTCTATATTAAACCTCTCTGAACCCTTCCTAAATGGAATCTTAATACAAAGAGTAAATAAGGTATTCTGCTATGGAAATAGATCCAGAAAGCAAGAAACATCTAACGTTAACAATTTCACGTCCATGTGATGCAGCTACAGTATTTTGCCAGTTGTGTGCAACTATCTGCACAAAACATATTCTAATCAAAACTGAAAAAAAAATTATCAAGAAACATATTCTGAAAACACTGAGTTGTAGAGCAGTAAATATCTAAATATCTATTAATATATATCTCACTGTATGCACCTATGAATATATACCTCATATTTGTTCTTTCAAAAAAAAGATCTTTTCTAGATTTTTTTTCTTCAAAACTAATAATGAAAACATAAACATGTATTTCTAAACATAAGTCAAGAATTAGGCCAAATCTTGCTCTTCACTGGAGTCATTTTCCTGAAAGTGAAATTTGAGCACTTTGTAGGAAAAGCGCAATACTGTCTTGGGGAGGTGTTTGCATGACAGTAGCAATACTGCTTTAATAAAATCCAAGTTTTGACTCCCCCACATGCAGATTTGTTCCCATAGACTTCAGCGGCCAGAAGCTTTAACACAATTTGAGTATTTTGAAAAGAAACAAACACATGGATTAATACAAAAGCAAAGATCTTAGATACTTTTGCATAGGTTTGCATACTGGATTGTCTGCAGAAGGATTTCACAACCTTTCTTAGTCCCTGACTAAGAAAAAGAAGGAGGCATTTTCATTTTTCAGAGATTAATTTATACTGTGCAATCCAAGTCCAAGGATCACCTAAGCTTGATTGTTTAATCATTTCTTTAAAACAATGCAAATGGAAGGCAAAGTTATTTTGATCCACCACCACAGGCTGAAAGGTCTTGGCTGCGATTTCATACCAGACAATAGAAGAAAGACTGCAAAGAGATAACAAGGAAAACATGATTAAATCACAGAAGTGACATAAAATCAATAGAAGCAGGCAAGGATCAATAATTCTTTGCTCTGAGTAACAGTCAGCAGTGCTTGTACTCATTTTCAGATTTTTCCAAGATTATTTCCTATGTGATTTGTGTAGATGAGAGACTTTCTTTACAATATTGCTCTTTTAGCATTTTTATTAAGATTATTCTTTTGTGGGTATTTATTGCCTAATTCATTAGCTACATTGGCTTCATTTGTGCTGGCTTATACAGGAGTCTATGACTAATCACAATATAGCAACTTAAAGCAATTATTTAGGAAAAGTTGATGTGAATTTATAGCCATAGTAAAGAGGAATTTCCAGTTTTTCATACTTGTATTGCAGATTTCATCTAGTTCATCATTTAATGTGCCAGTTCACCGTATTTGTTACTAGAAATCCAGAAGACAGTGACAATTCGTTAAATCAAGATGTTCTAAAACAGAGCAGCTGAAGCAGAGCGATTCGCTGTCATGGAGTCAGAAGGATCTATTGCGTTTATGCTGGGGCAAAAGAGGAAGAGTACCAGACAAATTGTATTTTGCAAATTGCCTGAGTTGTACAAACATATTACAAATGAACGGTGAAGCCTATTTCTCAAGCTTTTCTAAAAATACCTGTTGCAAAGCAGCCCAAGCCTGTGCAATACTCCAGCAGAAGTAACAGTACAGACACAGTCCCATAACACCATGGATTCATCCCATCGTGGATCAAGAAGAGAATATATATGGTCCTAGTCCTGGGTTAACAATTAACACAGTGCTAAACCTCAGCCTCTGAGAACTGTTCATGCATCTGATTGCCACCTGGTCTAAGGGTGTAACTGCCCCATATGTTACGCCCTGCACTTTGGGGTCACTGCAAAGTCTTAAGGTGCTTGCCCAACATTCACAGACCCCAAAGTGGGGTAGCTCACCCACTGATATCTGTTTTCATAACTATCACCTGTGGGGCTATCCTACTGCATCGGCAGCTATGAGTGTTTAAAAATCATCACTTAGGCTACAGAAAACATACATCTGGCTTACAAACCTCAGGAGGTCAAGAAAGCCTTATTTTTCTTTGCAATCTGGTTCTTGTGTTGGTAGGCTTCATTCCTGTCTAGTTTCCCTTCACATCATCAAAGTTTAGTTCTTCCTCATGAAGAAAGGAAAGCATGGAGTTCTCACCCAGGTGACTCTCATAGCTAATATTTAAAATGTCATCAAACCCCACTGCACTGGAATAAAGCTGAGGTGGTAGGACAGTCAGCTGTGTGCCAGTGTTGCCTATTTTAGGCAATAATGATGTCCTCAAGGAAATTCACTTTTCTGCATGTGCACGACTGTGAAAGTCCTTGAAAACTCATCAGTAAATGGTCAATATCCAAGTACATGTCAGTTGATCTTAGTGCCTTAGGCCCATGAAGTAGGTACCAGAATTATTGAGAGCAGTATGCTCAAAAAAAATCCTCATTTCAAAATATTCGGATTCAGTGGGATATGGTTCATTATAGACAAGTATATTAGTATCAGCCCAGGCTAGTGAAAAACATTTTGTTAGACCTTGTAATCCTCTCACAACATTTCCTCTCAAGTCAATGTCCAGCTCTAGATACGGCCCAGAAAAACTGAATAGGAGACTTCTATTGTGTATATATATAAATATTCTACAGGAGGAACTTCTTTACTGTAAGGGTGACAGAGCACTGGAACAGGCTGCCCAGAGAGGCTGTGGAGTCTCCTTCTCTGGAGATATTCAAAACCCACCTGGATGCATTCCTGTGCAACCTGCTCTAGGCTAACCTGCTTTAGCAGGGGGGTTGGACTAGATGATCTCTAGAGGTCCCTTCCAACCCCTACCATTCTATGATTCTATGATTCTATGAGACACCAACAACTGTCAATTTTTTTCTTCGGAAGCTCTTCAAGAAAGAGCATAAGTTGCCAAGGTATGGAGGAGCTAAGCAGACATTAACTTCCGTATAACCTTCCCTTTCAAACCTATTCTAGAGATTTAAAAAGCCTTTGAGGATGGAAATTATAAGTCTACTACAGGGAAGACTTAATGCAACATCTGTATTAGAGTCAGGGACACACCTTTAAAAGCACCACTTCTTATCTTTTGTTTGCTTACACAGTAAATTATGTGGAAGAAGTATGTATGTATTTTGGGAGTATATACAACTTCTTCTAGTGGTCTTCTAAAAACAGAAAGAGAGGAAAAAGACACAGCTCCAATATACTGATTGTTTAGACAGAACATTAGTATTTGTCAGGGATATACCAAATTACACCGACCTGTGTGAAATCCCTATTGCAAGAGAAAATGTAGAATTATGAGATTTAAGCAGTAGACAGTTCATGGGAAAGCTCAGTCTCTCTGTGCCTTTTTTGTCTTTTTCCAGATCAGAAATGTCCAATAGCGTTTCACAAACTGCTGTAACTGCCAGGGCTGAAACTTTAACCCTGCAAATGGCAAGGCTAGAATAATGCTGGGCAAGCAACATGGTACTGGATAGTGACAGTAGTCCTGTCAAGACTTACAGGGTACACCAGGAAAATCTTACGCAAAATTCAGCCTTGCCTGTCTACCCCTCTCGCCTCTAGCCCTCCCCATCCGTGGCAAAAGTCTTTGGTGGCCAACACAGCCGTACCCGTGAGACGCAAGAGAGAAGGAAAAGTGATAGGAACATGATGGGTTTTCTAAAGCCTCAGAAAATTCTAAAATAATTCGTTTGTGACATATTTAACAAGCAACATACAGTTATATGATGAGCTGTATGTATAGCAACTTCTTTTCACTGTCAGGGAGACAATTCTTCAACAGTATATGTTCATACACCCTCATATAAACCACAGCAATATGATGATGTAACACATGCATATACCTATACGTACGTATGCAAACACACAGGTTTAAATAGCATTCCTGGACTGTCTGCACCTGCTCATGCTGCTTACACTTTGCAAATGCAACCCGAATTTATTTATATCTTGGCCAATGTAATCATGTAACAACATATATGGGAGCATTTTGGAGGTAATGTTTTTCATGTGTAGACAGTAACATCTGAGGCTAATGCCATACTGGGAAATACTACTAACTGATAGAAATGGAAATACAATATTTGGGGAAACTAGCTTGGAGAACCCCAAAATAGAAAGGAGACTCTTTCATTGTGATATCAAATAAAGTTATTTTCCTCTTTGTCAGGACCTACAAGATTTACGTTACTTCTTCAGCAAGGAGTGCTCGGGAGCACCCCAGGTTGTTCTGTTCATCCACAGCTCTTCTGACAAAACATAAGAAGGTCTCTTTCTCTGGGCTGAGCACACACTGGGCATATAAATAATGGAAAAAAGAAATCTGTAGCTGTTCAAGAGTGGTAGTGTAGCATGTTTCGAAAGTAATTCTCCCGGAAAATCTGCTGAAGATACAGATTTCTAGAAGTTTCCTTTGCCTTGTAGTATGAAAAGAGAAAAATAAAACCAACTATTGTTTTTTTTAAAATACCATGTTGCACTCCTTTATATCTTGGTGTGATAAACAGACACTGCCTTCAAGCTGAACATTTTCATTTAACTAGTTTTTAATTACAATCAGGAGTTTATAGTCCGACTATATATAACCCCGTAAATCATCATTAAAATGCCTCCAGTCATGAAACAATGACCAGAACAATAATCACTGTGTGTATATCAGAAGTGAGAGATTTACACTCCAACCGAGACAATAGCACAACAAAGCAAATGTTTGCAGTCTTAAAGAATATCAATGTCATTTATAAAGTATGAAGAATAAAATCAATACCTTTGATATTAATCAGTATCTGGGTGGACCTTGTTCCTGGACTTAAGACAGGCTTTCTGATAAGGTTGTTAGCTATTTGTATTCCTTTTTAGTAAATAAAAATATGTTTCCTTGAAGATACAGCTTTCCAGCCATAATAATGTGCCAGTGTGCTGATGATTTATAAACATATTACAAAACATAGCAACACAACAGCTGTGGAAAAGCAACACTCAGCCTTCCACCTCTCTGTTACATCAGGTCAAACCTCTTATTTGCCTGTAATGACAATAAGGAATGAATAAATACCCCGGTACCTGATGAGGGGGGTGAGGCTGGCTATTCTTGAGTATGTGCTTTGCATTGCAATCAATGATGTTGTACTGAGGGAGCCGAATGACACATTTAACCACTCACTATTTATAGGACATGTAGAGGATGTCTGTTCCAGAGACTCTACCTAGGCTGCACTAGAAAGGCACTTATAAAATTGAATCTGCTGCTCAGATCTTGGACTCTGCTGTAAATTACAATCTATAGTTCTGCCTGATTGCTGAGCCATGATGAGTTCACCGAGCTGCTCAAATCCTTGCTGAGGCTGTGGTTTCAGTTTGCATTTTATGCAACTATCCTTCCATGTCAGACACACACAAGAAATAATAATCAGGAGGCAGAGAAACACGTCACCAGGAAAAAAACATTTTGTAAGAGCAGCTTCTAAAAGGATGTATTACTTCGTCTTTACAATACAGCCCTGGCTCAGCAGTCCTGCTGCAGTCTCATAGCAATGTTGGTAGAATTAATCCAAACTTGTACCGGCGTTACGAAGAAAAAAGAGGAACTGATCCTTTTCAGGTCCCAATCTTTCTCTCTGTTTTCCTTCTCATACGTCGCTTACCAGGCTCTGTCACATTGTGGCATTTGCAGGTCATTGGGTGTAGCACTTATTTAAGCTTATCTGCAGAAAAGAACATGGCAATGATCTACCTGGAGCTCTTTTACTGCTGGAGATGATCCAGGTTTTTGTTTTCTTCCCTACCCTCCCCTCCTCATCACATGAAGAAAATACTAAACCTGCCTCACTGAGCCTGTATTTTGCAGGAAGGAGACTGAAGGTTCAAGGTCAACAGAATATAACTTCCTTCAAAACAACGGAATTACTTGGGCTTTTACGTTGAATAACAGAGGGGAGGTTTCGATCCTCCAAACAGCACTGAAAATAAATCAGAATCATTCAGCTGTACAATCAGACACAGAGCACACGAGGTAATTCAGCTGGCTAAAAAGCTGCAACAAATAATACAAGTTTGAGTCCAAAACTAAATTTGCATTTTTGCTGTTAAAATTGATTGGAGAATGGTTTATTCGATTCAATTCAGTTAGAAGTCTCACAGTAGTGCTTGAATACTTCCTACCTTTTGATTAAAGTCACTAAGAATTATCCCCATTGTGCAGAGACTAGCAAAGCAAAACTAAAATATTAAAAACTGTTTTGTCTGCCAAGCGCAAATATGTGTTAAGCTGGCAGAGCTTGGAGCCTGCCAGAACCTCATGATTTCAGTGCTTGTGTTTGTCCAATAAAAATAATTCTGAACATTTTAGATCTCAACACAGCAACTCGCAGCATAAAAATAGAATGCTTTGGGATATCAATTTTGCAGGCAGACATGCACTTTCATGGCAACCAGCTAGATCCAGCAGAGCTGGGACTGCTCCTGTAAAAAGTTCATGCTCATCTGAAATCAGCAATCCAGAACACAAGCTGCTAATGCAGGCATCTCAGTAGGGAGATTTTTGACTTGTCTCACCCCACCAAAATGGAAAATACTGTAGATCTGGAGAACCACTAGTTCAGAGTGTGAGTTGGCCTGGATGATTTAGAAAGAAATGAGACAAGTCAGCCATTTTTATTGATGTGCCCCCAGAAATATAAATCTTGATATAAGGCATGTTTGTCTCTATATACATATGTGTACACACATGCGTAATACATCTTATAACCCTAGAGGTACTTCAGTGGTCATATGTCCAAAGTCTTTCCAAGACAGAAATGTAGTCTTACAGCCCACTAGATTTATTATTGTCATTGTTGTTGTTTCTCTGAAGATAAATACGGGCTTATCTTGTATCACATTTTCCTCTGTACCCAAATCAAGTCTTATCCAGGAAAGATGACCAAAAAAAAGCGCTTAACATCAAAAAGACAAGAAGTTATAATCCAACTGGAAAATTAGGTATGACAAATCCAGCCCTATGCCCATGATCTGGCGAGGAAGAGATGTCAGAGGACTCTCCACCACAATAACCGTCTCTCGAATAATTCTGCAGCAGGGACTCCATTATCACAATGAGAATAACAGGTTTCTTCCTAGCTCCCCCTAGTGAACTCGGTGACTAGCTCCTGCTTCATCCCACTGAGATACCCTCATCCTAGGCCAGGATTTGCAACAAAGTGATATTTTCCTTTAGTGTAGAAACTCCTGGCATGGGTATTATTTTTTTTCCCTGAGTCACTGATGGAAGAAGATGAGGCCTTTGGAAATTTAAGGATGGGATCTTCTTATCTCGTATCTAACTATAAACCACGAGAAGTTAGACATTTATTCTGAACTGGTTGTCTGGAGTCCACATATTGTCAGCATAGAGAGACATAAATACCTCCAGAAGGCCATTCATTGCACTCTATCTCTTTTCACTGACAACAGCTGGACCCTAGACAACCCATTTAGATTAGATAGCTAAGTGTCAAGGGGATAAACTTAGGTGAGATGAATCCCTTGTGATCTGACTTCTCAGTCTTGATAGTATCTTCAAGACATCACCATACCTGTCCCTTTGAAAATTTGTGTGTTTGATTTGGCGTGTCAAAACCTGGCCCTTCTGTTATTCTTCTTGTTAAAGCATGTTCTTGTTAACAAAGTTTGTTCCTAGCCTCAGTCCAGACTTTTGAATGGCTTGATTGAACAAAGCAGAAGCAGAGAAGCCTTCTGAGAATGATTAGCCTAGCACCATCACAAAGCAGGCAGTAGGGTACCCACCTCTCTCTGTGACGCAAAATATCTCTTGATGAAAATACAGAACATTTGCATCCACTGCAAGTTCAGACAACCTTTGAACCATTGATGTAGAAACGTAAATCTCAAAGAACTAAGTAAATAGTTGCTGGGATGAGTTCATCCCTTCTTCTTCTTCTGTGAAGTATCCGTAGGAAAACAAACATTTTCTTGAATATCCTCTCACCTTCACAGACTGGGTTTCTGCATGTACCTAATAGACTATTCATAAAAATTTCACTCTGAGAATCGAAACAAACCAATTATTAAAAGCTGCAATGCAGCAGCACCCAAAGGCACTGACCGAAACTGGGGTGCCGTTGAGCGAGCGGGTGTGTAAGTACCTTGGGGCCAGACTCATGTACTTTTGCTCCCATTGGATAGTCCCAAATAGTCTCACAAAATCCAATGGGATTGCTCAAGGACTATGTTACTCAATGGGAATAGATGTACCAAGATTTGGTTTACCCTGAGGATCTTGCAAGACTAAAGAGTATGGGTGAAATATCTGGTCCCATTAAACACAGTGACAAAGAAAACAAAACAAAACAATTAATTTCAAAGAGCAGTATTTCACCCAAAGAACAGGCAAAGAGAGGAGGACACATCATCTGCACGATGCAGTCAGAATGGCAGCAAGCACTGCTTAGCTACCTGTTTTTCATTCCCAAGAAAAAAACCCCACAGAAACATGGACAAAATGTGTGGAGAAACAAGAAATAAAAATATCTACAAGTGTTATTATGGGTATACCCTATATATGTGTACTTATATACCCATTTTATACTTCTTTTGTGGTTTGTTTTCTAATTTGAAAATATAAATTGCATTGGTTGGTTAGATCACACGATATGGCATTACTCCTCTTTTCTAACTGTATAAACCTACCCATAGTCAGAAATTGTTTTGATCAAAATATTTTTCCGTTGGAAACCTCCAGTTAGGTGAAAATAGAGTTTGTTAAAAAAAAAAATAAAGCACCCTCATTTAGTGACTACACAAGTCTGGAGCAGAGGTTCTGATCAAAGTAAAATATATATGTCTATATGAGAAAGGGAGAGTAAAAGTCTTAATAACCTAATGGCTAGGACATAATGAGAGATTATTAAAAAAAAAGGTGGGATACTGTCCCTATGGTGATGAATTATTTATAAATGATCAAGTTCTCACAGGAAAGACTGAGAAAATTCACTTCCCAAACACTGGAAATATGGGAAACCCAATCTCCAGCCTCTGCTCTCCAGCAGGCAACGCAAGGCCTTCCTGCAGTCTACTGCATCCCAGGTGCAAACGGAGACTGCTGTCAAGTGTGCTTTTCTGTCTTTTTTTTTTGTTGTTTTTAAACGTCTGCTGGCTCTTGCTTTCATCCTGATGTGGAAAGGAATTGAAGTTCTCATTATGCTTTATGGTGGGAAAAATTGAGACCAAGCTCTACCACCGACGATTCACATCATTCAGACAATTGGGCTGATGTCTGTTAAGGGAGCCAGCAGAAATGCAAAGTTATTGAATTTTGGGAGGAAATTGTGTCACTTTTAGTATCAACCCTTTTAGAAAAAGCAGCTCTAAACTCAACTATGTAATGGCAATTTCCTCATTTAAACTTTCATCAGGGCAGGCAGGAGCAGGGCCCAGAAGTGAGCAATACCCACTCTGGGTCATGGGGTAGGGAAAGGACAGAAGTGCACTGCTCCAGGAAATACCTGGAAATGCTGGGGCTATTTTGAATATGAGCACTGTCTGATTGCACCATCCTACCTGCCAAAAACCACCCTGACTCTCAAATAGAATGATGCAACTCCCTGTGTGAGTGCCACAAAGGTACCCTCTAATCCTTGCCTGGGTTACGTGCCTTCATGTCAGGATTCTTAACAGTTTGCTGAATATCATCACTCTCACAGCCTTGTGTCCTGTGTGAAATATACCACTCACAGTGGAAGTAGCCAGGTGTGCCGAAAACACAGCTTCCCACAAGGATTTCTACATGAAATCCCCATTCACTGAAAATCAACCAAATATTTGTGAGTAAACACAAAGGGGACACTCAGCACATGCTATACATAGCTCCTACTCTATTTTGAATTTTTCTGTTTCTTGCAGCATTCATCCAATGTCCTGCAGGTCTTTAAGAAGATAAAGGTATGTGACGTCTCTTTGCCAAGCAGCTGGGAACAAGTTGGGAGTGAGCTGCATGTTTTAACCCTCTCTGTGTGTGTATGTGTGCACCTGCACACATGTTGCACAGCAAGATCTTCTAGAGCTTGCAAAGTGCAGCTTTATTACAGAAAAAGCATTTCAGTCAATGGTAGTATAAAAATGATAACAGATCGCAGATCTTTATTCCAAAACTGTGAAGTTACTGGAAACGTTAATCAGGAACACAGTATGGGAACACCTAGAAAGCTATTGTTTAATTAAAGATAGTCGACATAACTACAGAGAAACTATGTGTAAGCAAATCAGAATTCTGGACTTTTGGATATAGCGCCATGCAAAAGCATAACATCATATGTAAGTATTGGCCGAAGGGCAAGCAACTGTGTTGATAAAGAACTGGCCTATAGATTAAGTTCATGTGAAATCAGGCAAAACTCAAAAGGGTTAGTACGTGGATAAGAATTGCTCACACAGGTATGCCAGTGACCTTAAAGAATAAATGAATCATGTGATAAAATTAGCCAGACTGTGCCTGCTTGGAAAGTTGATCATTCAAGAGTGCTCCAAACCTGGGATTAACTTCTTGAATCAAAACATGAGATGAATGAGACTGAATGCTCTAGAGGATATGTGCTATGCAATAGAAGCTAATACTAGGGAAGAGAAAGAAGTATTAAATAGAAGAAGAAGAAGTGGATTTTCTTGTGTGTTGATCTAGCTCTTCCTTTTCAAACTGCGTGAATTTTAGCACTGCTCTCAGTGGCAGCAGCTGTTGGTGCAATGCCATGTTAGGCAAAGAAAGACCAGGTTGCTGTAGTGGTTGGTGGCTCCAGAGTTAAGTCTAGAGACTGAATTATACAGGAAAATGGGCAATACTAAAATGAAAAATAAGAAATAAAAAAAATCTGCAATGTTCCAAGACTGCAAATGAAAGGACATAGGTTTCAGACAGAACAAATTATCTACAGCAGAGGTTGTAGAGATATAGAGATATATACAGACCATAGAGCTCTGCCAGTCTAAGACACAGACACAGTAGCAAACACTGAAGTGGATGGTAAAGTCACCTCTACTACTGTGCAAATCATGTCTGCACTTGAGTTACAGTAACACTCTTTCCCTGTTGTATTTGTTTAAATAACAAGGTAGAGAGTTGTTTGTAATTTTGCTTTTAAATGTAGCTCAAAAAAATGGGACTGTGATTTCATTGATGGTTTGTGGTTGTCTTTGTAATAGAAATAATAATAAATGTTCATTTATTTTTAAAAGGATGCAACAGAAAAAAAAGCAATCAAGGGCACTCAGAGCAATACTTAGATTCAGGAAGTTCATCTGCATTGACATGTTCAGAGGGGATTGTTCATATTCATTATGAAGGAAAGTACACACATGGCACATGAGGGGCCTGATTCTGTGTCTTTTAAACTGGCAAAGTTCTTTTGATACATTTCCTGTAAGGTTTCAGTGGTGAGAGAGAGTGTTAAAAGGGTCTAAGCATACTGGGGATGACAGATGCCAAGAGACTGCCTCCATTATTGATAGACCTTTCCCAGAGACAAAAATTTGAAAAGACAAGGCTGAAGATGACTACCGAAGGCACCCTCACCTAGACTTCTTTTTGCAGAGCAGTTGTAAACAGGAGCTGTAATTCACAGCTCAGACAGGATGGATCCAGATGGGCACTTTGGCTTCCTTCCATAATAAAATCTTTAATTTTCCTAAAGAAAATAGCAACTTCATGCACATACTGCTTACTTCAGAGCAAAACTTGGTTTACAAACTCAAGTAGTTTAAGGATTAAAAAGTTTATTCTATCTCTGCAAATGAACTTTATCAAAGTGCAGGTAAAATCGAGCCTTCAGGTAAACAGGAGCATTTGCCAAGTGGAAATCCCAGCTCTTTGTATATTTAGTAATGAGTGAAGATAAGATTTCTTTTTTTGACAGCATGATGGATACAATCATAAAAGGAATCATGCTGCTGTAACAGAGTATACTTGAAGAGTGAATTTGATGGCTATGGCTTTATTCGCAAACATGTCTTTCCTTTCTTTCATTTAAAGTACATGAAAGTCAGGGTTTTTGGCATGTGAAAATGTTAAAATTTTGTTGGGGTTTTTTTTCTTTACTTCCCCCGCCCCAATAAGGACGTGTTACGTTGAATTGTCAAACTGGGATCTGCTTCCCAGTTCAATAATCACTGACTCATTTAAGCATATTTATTTAATTTTTTTATAGATAGAAAGGAACAGTAAGCAAAGAAACACAAGCTCTTGGGCGAACACGAGCTCATAAATTGTTACATGTGATTCTGCTACTGTGGGTTAAAGGAGGGGGCAGCACCAAGAATGTGGTGAAACCAGCTGGTTTGAGCCTTGGTATTTCAGTATAAAAGCCACGTTCAAATCTGACATAGATTAAAAATGAAATGAGTTTATTGGTCTCAGCCTGTTACTTTTTGGATGCTTATCCACATCACAAATCCAATAAAATCTGACGTGACTGACAGTCTCTGCTCAGAGAAAAAACTCATAGCTGCTAGCCACTCGTGACTGAAATGTAATGACCCAGCTCTGCTGGAAAGCTCATGCAAAGATAAATTCTACTGTACCTCACTCAAGAGGTATAGCACCAAGATAACTATCTTTAATTAGTCTTAGCATTCAGCTGAAACTTGAAGGTGCTCAAAGCACTCACGCAGAGGACACAGCTAAACACAGGTTCCAAAAGTGTGGTGGATGTGGTGGATATTCATTATGAGGGGTGCTTTAACAACTAGTGTAAGATTCTCTTTTTCCTCAAAAATCTGCTGAAGAAAGCACAATACTTCCTAACACTAAGATCACAAATTGCACAAGTAGCAGAGGTGTCTTCAAGAACACCTCCTTGGATCCTCGATGCGTCAAGAGATCCCAGCAGAAAGAAAAACCATGAAAACAGGTTACCCCACAACATATTCTCAGTGGTAGTCTCTTGTTCTGTGATTGGCCCCTAAATAAGGTTGTGAAGACGAAATTAAAATTTCAGCTGAGGTCAGCAGGCCAAGAGAGTCCAACTTACTTACCTGGGAAAAGATCCCACAGGTGTCTGCCACTTGTGCCTTGTTCTCTGTCTACAGAGGGAAGGGGGCCTCACCTGAGCCAAGCCACATCCTTCCACAGCACTTAAGCACTTAGATCACGCAACAGATGTTTGCAAGGTTGAACTTCTCTGTGTTTAGTTTCTGATCAAAAGCAGATACAGGACCCCAATCCAAAACAAGATCTACACCTTCGTACCAAACTCAGTTTCAACTGAGATTCTTTAGAGACTTAGCTCCTTTTCATTCTTCAACTGAGAGAGATTAAGTAAAATTTACCATTCTAAAAGGAAAAACCAGACATGCTATTTTTGATCACACTACTTTTTAAATATCTTCAAGTTCAAATGCTCTGCATTTCTCAGTGAGGAAGGATGTAACAGAGTTCTCAGAAAAAAATTAGTTCGAAATGTAGTTTTCCATTCATGAATATATGACAAATCATCCACAAAGGTTCACATTGCAAAGGTTGTTACCTGTAGACTTCTGTTCCTCCAGGAACGACGGTGAAGGAGGGCAATCCAATGATGATCAGATCTGGGAGCACTGGTAGCAACACCCCAAGCACTGCCAAGAAGTTGGCCTCTAATCGGCACCAAATAGGTGCAAATTATCTTATATAAAATGCAATGGATTTAGGAAATTTCAGTCATTCCAACAACAAATTGAGAGAGGAAAGATTGGAGATGAACTTATTATTTAATTTATATTTTAAAAATCCCCTTATAATAATTTTAAACATTTATTTTTTAAAAATGATCAGAGAAAAACTGTTGAGTTTCTATGTCAAGAAAAAAATTGTAGATTTTGATCAAAAATGTCTATGGCTTGCTGCTTAGAAACAGATCTTTTGAGTTGAGGTCTGCATTTTAGAAAAAATACGTTTGTTCTGGGAACTCTTTATCAAATGCAAAAATAAATTAAGTTCATTGGAGAGGAAATATTTATGATCTCTCATAAACTATATTAAGCTCCAATAACTCTCATGGGGGCATTCTGCGGGCTGTGCACATATGGAAAAATCTGGTCTAACAGAGTCCTAATCAAACAAGTTTGTACAGAGAGGTGTCCCTAAGTTCAGTAGATATCCTTCACACAAAGTACTCTCCTCACAACGCACTGAGCAGCGTGAAGAAAACATTTTGGTTTTTCTTTCTGTTTTGCAGGTATTCTACAGAAAATCACAGAATCACAAAATCACAGAATGGTAGGGGTTGGAAGGAGATCCCCCAGCCCAACCCCCCTGCTAAAGCAGGTGTCCCCAGAGCAGGGTGCACAGGAACGCATCCAGGCGAGGTTTGAATCTCTCCAGAGAAGGAGGCTCCACAGCCTCTCTAGGCAGCCCGTGCCAGGGCTCGGGCACCCTCGCAGTAAAGAAGTTCTTCCTCATGTTCAGGTGGAACTGCCTGTGCTCCAGTTTGTGCCCATCACCCCTTGTCCTGTCACTGGGCACCACCGAAAGAGTCTGACCCCATCCTCTTGACACCCACCCTTTAGATGTTGATCAGCATTGATGAGATCCGCTCTTGGTCTTCTCTTCTCCAGCCTGAACAGACCCAGATCTCTCAACCTTTCCTCATAAGAGAGATGAAATCAAGAGCAGAAATAACTTAACTTACTTTACTTAACATATCTTAAATACTGCAGTATAGATCTTAGAAACTACGCACTGTTTTAAGAAGGCCTCTCCAAAGTCATTGTGATATTTTATGGAAATATACAGTACAGATGCTTTGTCAAGAGCTCTGTCTTCCTAGAGCCTGTCAATGCGTTACACTAACATAATCAGAGATAAATGTTTGAAGTGATATAGTATGTGAATATGCCGGGTTAGGATATTACTCTTAGAATTATTGACAGTATAGGAACTAAACATGACTTCTATGGAGTCACTCCAGTGAATTCTGCCAATGCAGATCAGGAATAGAATTTGCAATAGTTTCTTTTGAAAAATATGGGTATATAATTCTCAACAGGAAGTTAAATATTTTCCTTAGCGGGGAAAAAGATTGTATAAAATGTCAAACAGTTTGAGGAGGATATAGAAAAACATTTCAGCCCTCTTCTAAGAAGAGTGCGCGGCCAGCTATGCACATCTATGAACTACCTGCTGCCGTGGCATCTGCGAAAGGGCTGAAAGTGGATGTTGCAGTTCTCTCTCAATGGAAGCACAACAGAGGATGCACAGTGTTGCAGCCAGTGCCTCTAGCATGCACCTGTTCCAAAATCTGCATGTTTAGTAGTGAACCCATCCATATGTGTAAATAGGTGATCCTGATCTGGCACAAGAAGCAAAGCTAGATAAACTTGCTGAGATTGTTTCTGATTCTATCCCATAATTGTGCTAACTAGAATCTAGGGGGGNGATATAGAAAAACATTTCAGCCCTCTTCTAAGAAGAGTGCGCGGCCAGCTATGCACATCTATGAACTACCTGCTGCCGTGGCATCTGCGAAAGGGCTGAAAGTGGATGTTGCAGTTCTCTCTCAATGGAAGCACAACAGAGGATGCACAGTGTTGCAGCCAGTGCCTCTAGCATGCACCTGTTCCAAAATCTGCATGTTTAGTAGTGAACCCATCCATATGTGTAAATAGGTGATCCTGATCTGGCACAAGAAGCAAAGCTAGATAAACTTGTTGGGATTGTTTCTGATTCTATCCCATAATTGTCTAACTAGAATCTAGGGGGTTTTTAAACAGCGTATTTGAGCATTCTAATATTTTTTAACTTTAGGGAAAAAAACCAAGAAAAAACTCTGCCCTTAAATTCAGGGTGTGAGAGTCATTTAATATATTAAAAGGACTACAGTTAGAACTAGCAGCACAGGGCTTTCCAGCATCCCAGCCAGCTGGACATGGCTTTGCAGGTCTCAGACTGCACGGGTCCCCACAGAAGTATGTAGGTATAAACAAAAGCAGAATTTAATTACAAGTGCACATTTTATTGCACAATACTCAAAAATGCCTACATGAAGCAGAAATTTGATGCTTAGTTTGATCATTTGTTCGAGGCTCTTTGTTAAACAGGAGGAGTACAGTGCAATACGTTGACATCTTCTTATGGGTCTGACGTTTACTAAGGTAATAAATTAAAGTAATTATGTTAATGTATAATAAATGTATTCAACAGGAAATAAAAAGTGTACAGTGCAAGAACAAAAAAAACCCTCTTGGTTTTGTAAGTAGCTGTCATGTACAGAAGACTAAGATCTTAGCAGAGATTTTTTGGAGGTTGATAATATCTTATAAGCATATGTTGAAACAATCCTTATTTCTAGCAAAAATATGATTTCATAATCCTTATTTCTAGTGAAAATATAATTTAACATAACAAACTTCAAGACATCAGATTGGAAAATGCCAATAAAAATTAAAGATATCCATTATCCATGTGGTGTTAGTGACCTGCAGAAAGGTAGGAGTGGCGTTCTTCTGCTTCTTTCCTCTGTAGAAGACTTGCCATTCACAGTCTGATTCTTGGTTCACTGAACAACGTTGACAACATTTTTGTACCTAAGCGACATTTTCAAAAGCCACTAGGACATTTACAGATCTGTAGATTCAAAGAAGTGTTCAGGTGACAAACATGAATTATTGACCGTGCTGCAGCTCACTACCATAACTATCCACAGGTTCTCCTAGCTTAGTGCACCTACCAAGCAACATGAGTTCGCTTAGGCTGTGCCATAAACCTCTTCTTGTGTATTCACCACGAGTGAGGATGCCCCCTTGGACGATCACCATGCAGCGGCTTGCGAAGCTGTTGCTATTTGACCTTGTGCTGGAGCCTGCAGGTGCACAAGGCACTCTTTAAAAAAGGCCTCTGTGCTACCAAATCACCAGAGGTCTTTGAAACCTTTCCCCTCTTTGCTCCAGCCAGGCCCAGTGACTGCTGTTGGCTGACCCTCAAAATGGGTATTTACATCACAAGGTGTTTAAAGGGAGAGTTTCCTCCTGGAATGGAATGGACAATTAATGGAACTTCCTGTAAAAAATTACTAAAGCTCACACGTCATTTAAAACTGTCTACTCAGGTAGATATTCCAATAATGTAAGTATCCAGTCCTTTTTGAAACACTGAATATAATTGCCTCAGCAATATCTAGAGATGAGGTTGGCCAGAAATCTTTAAAATATGTGCGTAAGACCTTCAGCCAAGACAAGTAGGGCGTTTCTCACGCTGTGTCCTATTAACAACAGCTGAGGACTTTTATGAAGTTCCATTTTGCTATGTCAGATTGGAAATCCTAATATGCCTCAGTCTATAAATTGTTCCCCTTACTTCAATGGGTCTTCACACAGATAAAGTAAAGCATAAACAGTACAAATAAAAGAGTAGGTTCTTTGAAGAAGACACCTTCTTGGATGTGTTTGGGTAGAGCCTAGTAAAATGGTGCTCGATTCTCTCTTGAATTCTGAGCTTTGCCACAAGAAAGAGAAATTAATAAAAACAGCAATATCAAGCTGCACCGGTGTCTGCAGCCTACTTGACTTGCCCTGGGATTCAACTGGATACTAATAGCAAAAAAATACTGATTAAGGCTGAGTAATTTTGCCCCAAATTGAATTCACTTTAACAGCATAGAGGAAGGGGAAATATTATCCTGCTCTTTGCTCAGCATATTTAGATATAATGACATAATATGAATGCATTCCAAAAATTGCCTGTCTTCAGGTAGTGCATTTTGGAGTGATTTCAAAATTCCCTTAGGTTATATCAGTGAAACGTTTTCCCCTGTCTCAAAAATCACTAAGCTCTCAGTGCCCAATTGTCTGTGTCACTTACCTTGTTTACATGGTAGGTTATTTTCTAGCCTACGGTCTGTGCCTTATTTCATCAGGCTGCCCTTATGCTACTTTGTGACTCTTTTGATTTTCAAGCCTCCATGCATAAATTATGATTTATTTTGCTTTCCGAAAGGAAAGCTGAGCGAAGTAATAGAGTGTGGGGTTTTTTGTTTGTTTTTTATTATGAATATTTCAAGAGTGTGTTTTTTTCTTATGAAGAAAACTCTGCACTTCCAGTGAATTCAATTTTTTCTTCTATGTAGAAAAATATACACAGAGAAGATCTGAAATAAAGCCAAAAACATTATTATTATTGTTCAGGAGAGATGCTAAGTTCTCATAACTCCAGCACTGGAGTGAGAGAGACATCACGCTCCTCAAAAGTGGCCTTCTTTGGTCACCAACGTTGTTTTACATATAGCCGGGTACGCTGTGCATGACAGACCAGTCAGTGCATTGTTGCTCATGCCCAGAAAGAAGCCATGTGCAGAAAACACGGTTATATGAATAAAATAAGCATCAACATCAACACTGTCTGATTGTGAACGTTGAAGTAGTGAGGCATATTAGTCTTCAAAACCTACTTAGCGAAAAGATGAGGGCATAATTGAACTATTGCCCAAAGGCAATTACGGATTGAAATTGATTAATTCTACAAACAAATTTGACCAACAGATTAGTTGTCACGTTACGGCAGATGTGGGCAGTACTGCTGCAGTTGTGAAGGAGACATAACCATCTAGCATGAATAGTTAATACAGTTTGTTACCCTCTAGAGTTGCTTGTTGAGTTAGCCAAGGAAATCTCACCAGGGAACTGAGCAGAGCATGCTACTTTGATGCTATAAAACCATTGTGTTACCTCTCTGCTTTTATGTATGAATCTGAGGAATTGTTAACAGCACCAAGAGCAGTTTGCTCTGAGCAACACAAATGTAACAGACTTAACATCAAAGTGATGCAAAATCCACTGAAAACAACAGAAAGGCTCGCTCTGAAACCAGAGGACTTTGAATCAAGGCCTACCAGGGTCAAGCCTGCCATCCTAATGGGCTTTCTAAGGAGATCCTGTGGGAAATTGGAAAAAGGATTCCAGTTTCTTGAATCCAGGGATTACCAAGATTTCAAGCTACTGCTTTTGCAAAATCATTCGTTCAACTTCAGCTTATTTCCCCTTCCAGCTTGTGACACAGCAGCACTGGAGCACCGAGCTTCGTGGTTGCACCAAAGGCCNGATTCCAGTTTCTTGAATCCAGGGATTACCAAGATTTCAAGCTACTGCTTTTGCAAAATCATTCGTTCAACTTCAGCTTATTTCCCCTTCCAGCTTGTGACACAGCAGCACTGGAGCACCGAGCTTCGTGGTTGCACCAAGGGCCCTTTGCGCCCAAGAACCCTCCCTCCCTCTGTCCCCCCCGGGAAAGATGCTTCAGAAAGCCATTTGAGGTGAGAATTATGGATGCTGCTACTGCATGCCCAGAAAGAAGGTGCACTAAAGAGTTTCTTACACCATTACCTGTCAGAGGATGGTGGGGTTTAGGTGCAAATCTTTCTGCAGGTACCCACTCCTTCCATGCTCGGAGGCTGAGCTCCTAAATTGGTAATTTTGTGACATTATTTCTGAAAACAACCCAGATACTGAAGATGACACTGAGTGTGGCAGTCTGCTTCTGGTTCTGGCTTCACGCTGATTTCACCACTGTTATTAGTGACTTGGTTTGCGTTCATTTCTACACAAAAGTCAAGGCCTTGGTTTTGGCGTAGAAAGCCCCACGTGGCTTGAGATGAGTGACCAGAAGGCTTCTGGAACTGTCACACAATCCAGCTGCAGAAGTGATCAATGAAAGATGTCCTTCTGAGGTTTTCTGATGTTAATATATGCAACTTCATGAGTTGAGTGTGCGGAGGATTGGGCCCTTCTCCGTTCATGAGGATGTATTGGCTGATGAAGCACCCCACATACAATTTCCTGAGCTCTCGTATCTGCTTGTTCTCTTGGAAAGGACAGGGTTTTGTTAAGCTTTCAGAAACATTTCAGAGCCCCTTTTTCCGCTATCAAGGTGTTTTAGAGGGAAAGGACATAAATGAGCAATGTGATAGATACGGGGAGCTCTTATTTTGGTTGGGCAACAGATGAGGCATATGAGTAATTTATTGCACTATAATTGTGTTATGTGATATCGATGCTGCAGTATTAATGACTGCAAAGTGCCCAGATTGATTCAGATGGCCATTTACTGTCATTATTACAAATCTAAATAAATAAATAAGAGCAATTGAATTGATGTATCTAAGAAGTGTTTCAAAGTCACCCGGTGACATGTATGTAGGCGCTGGTGAACAGAGAGTGACTCAAACAATATCAGGGACATTTTTTATTGGGGTCAGAAAGAATCAGAACAATTAAGTCACTTTCAGTCATATACAATATATTAGGAACGGTTTTAACAAGCGCATTGCTAAACTGACTGGCATGAACAAAGCATTTTAAAAAGCCGGGGTGTAAATATGCCAGGAAAAAAGAAAGAAAACATGTAAACTATGCTCAAAAATAGTCTGCAAATGTAAGGAAACAAGAAAAACTAAGACAATCATGCACATACCTCTCCTGCTACCATGGCCCAGTGAATACAGTGGTTACCATGGCTGGATCTGGCTATGAGGTGGACTTTAGAGGGCAAGCTTTGTTTCTGATCTCTGCCCAAACAGAGAGCCTTGATCCAGTCTGTTGGTTTGTGTACTTTGGGCAAGCCAACCTCACACTGCAAGAGCCAGCAAGCTAAGTTTGAATTTATCTCATGCCTTCAGGTTTCTCTTAGCATCCCCTGTCTGGCTGTCATATCATACAGACTGGGAGACGTGTTATCATTGGATACTCTAGAATATGACTCTGCATTTTTTCCCTAAAATGCAAGAACAGTGCAAGTCAGACAGCCAGCATTGCATGTGTTTTGCAATGCTATTTATGCATCCACCTTTTTTTTTCCTAACATTAAACAGTACCTTAAAATTTAGATCTTGCAAAGGGTAATTCTTCCATTAACCATTTGTGGAGAATATTGATATATGCCAAGCATAGGCTCTTTTTTATGTTAAATGCTTTTATTTATATTCTATTATTCAATAATCATTGATACTGAAAGTAGTGAGAGCAAGCCTGTTAAAATAAATAGCTTCTTCATACTCAGAGGTACATTTGAGAGTAGGTGGGACCCCAAAACAGCCAAGTAAGAACCTGCTGGTATTGATCTGCATGGGAAAAAAGTCTGTTTTGGCTCTTCATACATCCACAAGCTCTAACGGTCATTGACTCGGTTGCCCAGATAAATTCCTTAGATAAACCAACCAAAACTCGAAATAACATACTAACCATTAATACTCCAGTTAGTGATTTTTATAACAATAATAAGAAAAAGATATTATTTCTTTTGAAGGTTTATTCTTAGCAATGTTTATGTGATGCAAACATTGGATCTAAGTCACCTGCCAACAGCCAGGAAAGCAAGTACCAGTACAACCGGGACTAAACATTGGATATTCTCACACTCATGGCTGGTGCTTAAGCAGCTACATTTCAGTATTTCTTAATTTTATGGGTCATTAGAAACTTGAAAAATATGTGCCATGATTGCTTCTCGCCCTCATGCACTTCGATAAGCTCACACACACACATATCATGATTCAGTGGAGAGAGGGACAAGAAAACAACTTTCAAATATTTGGTTATAAAATCGCCTGCTGTAAAAAAAACAAAGCTCCAAAACATGCCCATTTGGTTTGTTGCTGCTTTTTTTTTTTTTTTTAAGCTTAACACCTGCTTTCAAACTTCCGCCCCTGGGGACTGCAGAAAACTGCGTAAGCTGCAAGGAAGATGCTCGCAGGTTCCTCTCAACATCGAGCTCCCCTAGCGGCTGCTTCCCTCCCACCGTCCCTGCGTGGACAAACATACCTCGGCTGGGGCTTTCCCCCACTCATGACCAGAAGGAAGTGGCTGAAAAGGGATGCGGATCACAGTTGGGGAAGGAGAAAAAAATGAAAATCATTCCTGCCTGGGGTTTTTGGTATGGGAAAATGTTGGGTTATCCATGGAGAACTTAGAAGACCTAGAAGAGAAGTCTAAGGGTTTCTCTATAAATGTGTAATCAGTCAGTATGGATTGCCCTGCTATGGATAATCATGTGGGAAACTCTGCTTCAAAGTTTGGGTTAACAGCAAACACACACACAAAACATAGGTAACAATGTCTTACGAATAATGCTGTCTACATTATTTTTGTGCGTGTATGATGGAAGGCTCTATTGACCATCTTCAATCCAATGATTAGCATTAACCCACAAGCAGATGGATATGAAAACTGCAAAATCAATGCACATAGACACAGTTATTCTGGAAAGAAACCATTTTCTGCCTCTCTATATGCACAGAATATTTTTTTCCTGTAGCAGAAATGCTTATAGACTATTGCCAGACTAAGGGCATATCAAAGCAGCGTGAGTCCCTGAATTTTGCTGACAAACAGAAATGGGTGGAAAACTATGAGCTTATTTTTTCTTGTTGGTGCCAGGGCTTGGTTTTTTAGAAGGAAAGTCCAAGGAATAAGACCTGTTCTGCTTGTCACTGTAAAGCTATAGTCACCAGCTAGCCAGTAATTCTGAGCTGCAATTTCTAAGTTGATTTTCAAGATAGGTATTGCAATACCACCAGGACAGGCAACAAGGGATGTGTAACAATTCCTTTAAATAAAATAGTTTAACATCTTCATGAAGGGGGGTGGGGTGTGTCAAAGAAACAAACAAAGCTTCAGATGAAAAGCCTGCCTGAGTCTCCCTTCCATTTACACCGGTTTTGCTCTATTATAACCTCTGATTTCACTGAAGTTATTCATGATTTACTTCTCTGCCAATGATCACTTCTGTCCCAAATTTCTTGGGAAACATCACAGCTGTAAAGAGGCTACAAGAATGAAGATTTAAAGGTCTGAAACCCGACAATTTATTAAAAACCTGTACATTAACAGTGAGCATAAACAGTGATAAGTTAAGAGCTACAGAAACATTTGCCTCTCCAGTTTTCTGAGGGAAACCACCCATATTTCGGGGTTCATCAACCAAAACATAGCAGCACAAGAAAACTCAGGGAGCTTAAAACAGCCAATGAGCAACCTTGCTTGTGCGTTCTGAACCTTTCCCTGGCTTTATGCAGAGCAACGAGCCAGCAGCAAGTCCAGAATTCAAAAAAAAGATGACAAATAATAACTGAGATTCTCAAATAGCTTGGCCTGAGCCTGAGTGCAGCCACTGCTGCCCCTCCTCCACTTGGGCCCTGTGGGGATGGCCCAGGCCTGAGTGGCCCCATGGCCCTGTGCGTGGCACCGCAGGGTTGGGGGAAGCCTTGGAGCTGACATGGAGTTCGGCAGAGCTGCTGGAACAGCTGGTACATGAGCGAGGAAAGCTAGGCCATGGGGCTGTGATGGGTGCTTGCACAACAGCGAGAAAAATAGGATTCATTGGAGTCAGTGGTAGATGCGTCTGGGACTGTGGTGCTTACTGCAGCCAGGAGGACCAGGGGATGACGATCCAAGGGTCTCTGCACCACCCCACCAGGGTTTTGGGGTCCAACATGGAGTCAGTGGCAGCTCCAAGAGGAATCCAGCTGTGCGGGTAAGGGTGGTGGAGCAAACGAGTCTGCATCCAGGGGCCCTCCATGGTACCCTCACCCTGGGCAGCCCTGAACGGACCCCGGGTGCTTCTCCTCATGGGGGACGACACTGGCTTTGGTTTGCAGTGGCATGGGCAGAGGGGTGCAGAGCACCTCACCGCCCCACCACCCAGAGGACTGAGACAGCCCCAGCCTCCCTCCCCAAGGAGCAAAAGAGCGGCCTGCAGGTTTGGGAGACAACAGAGCGCAGCATTGATTTTCATAATCCACGACCGAGGGATTAATCCTTCTAAAGAAGGCGTCAGTGCCCAACCAGTGGCTGCTGCCGTGGCTCAGTTTGGGGGTTTTGCTGTTGCTGTTGTTGCGATGTGAGCGCGGGCAGGGCCGGGTGTGGGCCGGGCACCGATGCCCCTTCCGCAGCGCAGGGCTGGGGCTGGCGGTGCCAGGGAGAGCAGGCGCGGCGGGGGGAAGCGTGCTCCAGTGCCTTTACCCGCTGGTGGGAGTTCTCAGGTTATTTTTTCCCCCAGAAGCTGTGACATTTAAAGAAAAGGAAAACAGAAAAAAAAAAAAAGAAAAATTAAAATGCAAGTTTAAGGTGGATAGGGGAGGCAGGCGCATCCCAGAGGCCCGGAGAGCGGCGGGGCGGCAGGCGAGAGCGGTGGCCCGGCTCCCCCGGCTCCCCTGGCTCCCTCTGGTCCCCCCGGCTGCCCCCGGCTCCCCCGCCCGGCTCCCGGCGGGGCCGCGGCCAGCTCCAGCCTGCGCTGAAACTGAGCAGACCCTCCCTACACCCCCCAGCTCTGCTTTCTTTCACATCTAATTTGATAGGAGGGTGATTTCAAGCTTCCCACAGTTACAACTTTTCTTGATTTCTCCCTTTGCTCCCCCCCCCGTCCCCCGCCTCCCGTGCATTTATTACTTGCATTTAATTAATTCCTTCTTTGCGTTTCCTTTCCTGTTAATCTTTGGGTGACTGCTTTGTACATATGGCAATCTGATAATGAGGGAGTCTATCCTTATTCTCTATACTTCTTCATTGCGGTGTCCGCCCGCCTAGTGCCTGGGATATGGATCATCTTTCCTTGGGGAGGGGGACAAGGTAAGAGGGGTGATAAAAGATTTGCAGTATCCCACACCATTAAGAATAGCTTTTATTCCTTGGCACAGTTTAATCAACTGTTATATCAAGTCGTGCTGTTTAAGCAACCACATCAAAAGAACATACCCTTTTTTGTATAAATTATATATTCCTTATATCTGTCTCCTCACATGCAAGCAGACGGGGAGATAAACTTCAGTTTGTTTTTTAATGGCGTGAAGCAGGTATTTAGCTGTTATACAACTTGTTTCTGCAACCAAGTCGGTGGATAAAAACCTAGAAGACAAGCTGCTGACTTTCTAACTCTTTAGCCATTCCCAAGTCAAAACTCCTAGATTTAGAGTGGGAAAAGAGAAATCAATGATTCACCGAAACTCTTCAAAGAAATATAAGTAACAGAAGAAAAGTGGAGGCTGAAAAAGAAGGAAGAGCACCAGTTGGAGTCTGTGTGAGAGCTTTGGATCCCTTCTTTCGGCTTTTTTCTGAAGTTTACATTAAAAGACCACTTTGTCCCTTGAAAGTCTGTGCAGCCCTGCTTGTTACAGTTTACGGATATACAACTTTTCCACCCCTTAAAAACTAATTTTAAAGTCCATTTTCACATGGTTTAAGTTGATTACAACTCAGCTCGATGTCACAGACCGGAAAACTCCCATATAATTGCTCGCCCCAAAGAGCTTTTTTTTTTTTTTTTAAAAAAAAACCCGAACTTAAATAAAGTTGATTTTTGGTTTGGGTATTTTTTTTTTCCTGAGAGCGCGAACTTTGAATGACTTCAGGATGCCGTCCTGACGTTTTTAAGAACTCCTAAAAAACTCCTGAAAGTTTCGATATCCCAGGAGAAAACTTATTTTCTTAGGAGCAAAAGTAAATGAGGTCTTTACAGGCAGAGAAGTGTTTGTTCCTATGGGACTCTGCTTTTCTGTCTAACCTGCTCAATCAGCCCCATCTCTGCGATTTTGCTCGTCTCTCAACACCTTTGTCTGATTAGTAGCTTTTGGAGATCGGGATAAAGACATCACTTGCCACGCTGCATGAGATAACAATTAATTTAACATTAAACTTATCCCCTTTCCATTCACTTTGCTTGGATCGATCTCTGTTAATTGTGTTTGCGGATGCTTTCCACACTGTGCTTTTCTTAAAAACTTAATGACACCCCGCAAGGAGGTGTGAGGGTCTAAAACGCTCCTCTTCGACCAAAGAAACAAAGAATACAGCCCCGGCGTGCTCAGGGGACCATTTCTTCTTCATCGGTTGACTTTTCACGCACTTCTGAAGGTACTATACTATTTTAAACTGGATGATAGCCCCGGTTTGTTGTTTTGTTGTTTTTTTTTTAAAAAAAGTGCCATGCAGATCTCTCCACATTGCAGTTGCGTGATGCACAAGTCAGACACGCTAAGTTCATGTAACTGCCGCCTCGCATCAGACTTACTTGCTCCTGCCTTTAAAGTCGTCATTTATCAGCTAAAAGGCGAGTGTGTTTAAAAATGTATGTCTTGAGGAGGGAGAGCCATCTCCCTTTTCAGGGGGAAGAAACCTGTTACAAAGCCACTTAGGTGGGTGCGCTCTTAAATGGCATTATTCTCCCCCCC
>VZSC01000708.1:224100-278740 GCA_013398225.1 Steatornis caripensis | reverse complement strand
GTATTATAGACCAGGCTTAACACCTCTTAAATATATATTTCCAGAGCTGATTCTAGCAAAAGACAACAGGCTGCTGAAGAGGGAAAAATAATCATGGGTCCCTGCTGGATGTGACTCAGTCTGGCTGTCACTGAGAGACCCCAGGAGCAGATGCCATCCCACACAGCTCACTGTGACCGGTTGTGCCACAGAGGATGTAGTGGGAGGGTGAAGGCTGTTTACCCCTGTGTTCAGACATCAGCTGGCATTTGGGTCAGGACACATCTTCCAATTAAATTTTCTTATGAGGTTATAAGCTAAAGATGCTTCTATAATGTATGCAAAGTCTTGAGCTCTCTTTCTCTCTCTGAGTGACTCTGCAGAAAGAGCTCTGGCATAAAACTCTTCACGTTCACTGTTTCAGGAGATTTCCTTCTCTTGTATCTGGATTCAGCAGCAAACATGCCTGAACAGGGAACCTAGACTACCTAAAACAAAGAGAAAAATTTCTTTTGCCTCTCATCTTAATACACACGTATATACGGGCCAGGGGTAAGAATCTAACCCAATGCAACTATTTTTAATGACACTTATTTTGTAACGTTACTGAACTAGTGATGTTAAGAGGTGCTGCAGTGGGAATATTGGGATGAGTGTCCTATGTAGTGGGAACTGTATTGATACCTGCAGAGCATGCTAATCCTGCCATTCCACAGAGAAGAATAGCTGTTGTTTTCAAAATGTCTGTCAGATTTTGAACCACATCTTTTTTTTTTTCCCCACTGAAAGTGTTGTCAAATTCTCCCATATATACTTTGAAGGACTAGACTAACAATTCACTAGCAGACATCAGCTGACGCTTATCATCATACACAAATACAAAATGCTTTTTCTGAGGAAGTAACGCCAACCTGTATTTTACGTAGATGAATTTGATTCTGCCTCTGATCTTGTAATTTCACTTCAGCTTTTCCAAAATGAATGTAACAAGTAGATCAACGTTTATACCTGGGGTTGGTAGAATTGTATGAACAAAACTGCAAAAAAAGCAAGGCCATTTGCAAAGTCATGCCCTACATGACTTTGAAAAGTCCGTGATTTTGAGTCATGCCTGTACAGTGAAAATATACTGGTTCTGTAAGTATATGGCTTACATTCAGTGACTGACAAAGATTAAGGTGTAGGATGCAATGCTCACAAAAAAAATGCAGTCCTGACTTGAGATCAAGGAGGAAGCTGAGACATGAGGGGCAAATGCTTTGTGCCTGAAAGAGTCAGACTTTGGTGAAGATTCCTGTGCAGGTCACATATGACTTTGTGCTCCTGGCTTCGTGCATCTGTTCTACTTACATAGACAGAGAGGATCTGACACTGACTGGCGTTATTTTACATGTGATATTTTGATACTCTGTAATCCTGGGACGCTGTAAAGGACTGTGTATGGTTTGAAAAATACATAAAAACATTTACCTCAATGCCATGATATTTCGAAGTGCCACTTCTGAGGAGTTATAAAAGTCCACTCAACATTTTAAGCCTATCTCCACTTAACAAACAGTGTAAGAGGAAAGATGTACCAAAATTAAGTACTGAAAACTATTCTCCACTTCCCTCCTTCTGAGGCAGCTGATTCCTCTCTCTAGAAAAGGGAAGATGAGAAAGAAAACTCTTTGTCAATATTTTCCCTTCCTCTACCTTAGAAAAATATTCTAAGTAAATCTAGCTCGTTAATCATGTTGCATTTTTTCCTGATCTTGTTTCTTAGTGATAAATTAATGTCAGAATGTTACATATTTAATGACCTGTGAAAATAACTCAGGAGTATCTAACTATTTAAGATTTAAAAAATGCTTATGTGGTAGCTACAGATTATTATATTGTTCATAACCTGAATAGCCAAGAGGAAAAGACAACATCTTTTGCTGAAAATTAGATCCTGAATTAGCCAAAATGTGTTTTAATGTTTTTTTAAAGAGTTCTCGTGAACAATATTGAAAATACTTAGAAAATACTTTTTTCTTTGCTATTATCTTGCTGAGCACCAGAACTACTATCAACAAAATTTACTTATAAATATAATTACTGTTCAACATATTACTGTTCAACCTCAAATTGAGCAGGCATAGAGACTTAACCTACATGAAGTTTATTGAATCTTGGATAGTGCTGAACCACAGTAGACATAGTACATGGCACTGGATTAGGGAAAGTAGAGAAGATATGAGATGACAGAGGAAATGTGATTGCTGTGTACCAGAGTGGAATCACATATACAAAGTCACTGGTAATGAGCAGTTGCTCAGAGAGCATGATAGTCTTCAGAAAGGATTATGGGAAGACTGTGATAATGGCAAATTTCCCCAGTTTCCCTGATCACCCCCAACATATACGTTTTTACTATGACAATGCCAGAGAAAAACACTGGACACGTGAACTCATTGTGGGAATATCCTAAAGATACAGAAAATATTTTGCATTATTTGCTTTTATATTTAATCCCTCATAGAAGTATAAAATTGACATAAGTAGATGTCAAATCAGATATATCACTCCAAAAAGCATCAGCAGATCTTAGAAAAGTGAAGCAGTGTGTTTGAATCACTGAAAAATGAATCAGGATAAATGTTGGAGAGGTGGACAGCTATACTTACCTTTCTCTCCTAATAAACATTTGAAATTAAGCTCTTCAACTTCTTTACTTTTGGAACAACTTTTTCTGGAGCCCAAATGAATCTGTGCCATGTCCCACCATCTCCACTCTCAATCTATAACTCTCTGAAGTGTAGTTCATTTTAGGGTGTGCTGAATTGCATAGCAGCTCCAGATTACAAGGGAATTCCTGTTTAGAGATTTATCTGTGATCCTCAAGCTAGTGCTACTATCAAAGAACAGGGAGGAAAAAAAAAAGAAAGTGTTCGGATGACTGGATTCATGACAGCGGTTAGACCATCTGTTTGCTTTCTAGGTGCCATATACAAGAGATGATCCTCTTGCTCAGAATTCGGAAAAAAACATTAGCTATGTCTTCTGATTTCTTCTGACAAATTAACCAGCTCTAATATTTAGGTGTTATGATTGATATTGGTATGTCTTGTTCTCTTTATATCACTGTGATTTTTTTTCTAAAGTTGTAAATGGATGACAAATAGGGTGTTTACAAGAAAAACATTCTGTAACCTTAAAACTCATTATCCTTACAAAAAAAGCTCCACTTGCTTTACTAAAATGAGAAGTTATGAAAGTGTTCTGGAATCACAAAAACAAGATGATCATTTGGAAGGTGAGTTATAACAACTTGAGGTATAACCCTCTGTGATAATTTCTTAACTTTCTGTCCTGGTTTGAGTAGGACAGGACAGATTTTAATTTAGTAAATCTACTTTTTAGTTAAGTCTTTTCTGAGAAGCTACACTTTCTGAAATTAACTGCATGTTTTCAGACAGTAGCTGCTTCTAGCAGTGATAAGGCTTGGTGTTTATAGTCAGTGCTGGAACATCAGGAGGAATGGTATGCAGAAAGGCTCTTGCTTATAGCTATCCCTATGGAAACCAAGATTGATGCTTGCTTCTGCTAACTTTCTTATGCACCAGAAATGAAAGAACGGAAAAGGGGTTATACCTGAGACCCACTGGCAGGGAGGAGTGGGCTGGCCAGGTGACCCAAAACTGACCAAAGGAAGAATTCCATCCCATACACGTCATACTTAGTGTAAAGCTGAAGGATCATGAGGGTCCAAGGTCTCTTCTTCCATGGCTGGCATCAAAGCAGGACTGTCCGCCTTCGATCCCAATCTGTGCATTCCTGAATCCAGCTCCTGTCTACTTCTGAGTCCAGCCTAGGACTTTCCCAGGGCCTACCCTGCAGCATCCGGGTGACACGATTGTCATCAGGGGGAGCTCAATTTTTATTTTGTATATATTTGTGTGTATATCATTTTTTATTATTAATATTATACCTTTTTATTGTAGTTAGATTAAAGCTGTTTTAACCTTTCCAACCCATAAGGCTTTTTGTCTTTTCCTTTCACCTTTTGGGGAGGGAAGGCATTAACAAAGAGCATCTGTCATCCATTTAATAGCCAGCCCAGATTTAAACCATGACACTTTCTTTTATTCATAGTCTGCTGCCTGGTTTTTCTTCACTTCTCTGAAATACAGCTGTAATTAAAATAAAGAATAATCCAAATGCAAAATTATATGCTAAAAGAATTTTGTAACACAATGAGAGATTCCAGGTGTCATTCAATAGGCTGGGTAGGGTCACACATGAATTTTCAAAATGTTAATGAAAAATAATTTATGTAATGCATTATGAAGTATTGTAGTAAAGGTATTTCATAATTTCTCTCATTCTCAGTAAGTAGTAAGGAGATGTAATTTTAATTGAACTAAGTGCATGGTTTTTTAGAAATCTTCTATAAAGAAAAAAATTATCCAAATATAACTTTAAGACATGCCCAGAATCTTTCAAAATTGCTCTTGATAGAGTTACTTTCATTATTATGATAATCATAATGAAAATAAATAGTTGTTTTACTGTTGTTATCCCATTTGATTTAACAGTGTCATAATGATATGAAGGACTTTACTGAAAATTTCTAAATGGGAAAATTATTATACTCTCAGACAAGAAAAAATATTCATCAAATTAATTGACCAACTTATCATTGGCATAGAAAGCTAATTGATTCTTAGATGTATATCCTTTGTTGAGCTCCTCTGCAAATACCCCATCCATGTTTTTCTCACAGTGAAAATATCAACAAAGAAAATGAGTTTATATAGAGCTGTAGCCATCAAATGGCTGTGAGCAGATCTAAATTGGTAATGCTGAAATGAATTACCAAGGGGTAGTTACACATCATCTCTACAGAAACATCATAGTCTCTCCAAATTACCTTCTGTGTTGTCCCTGAGCATTCACACACTGAAGTTTTGCTTAGCTATATGTCATCATTTTCACCCACCATAATCTTCTTTTAATGCCAATAGAAAAGGTTCAGTAATATTATCATCATACTATGTTTGGCGTGGAAATCCTAAACCAGAGACTTTTCTAGCCCATGTTCTGAGAGATGGATATGTGTGCTTGCAAGATACTTCCATCCTGTTGGAAGCCCTATCCTTTGACTGCAACAATTGCTTGAATCAAAAAAGTCACAGTAATTCATTGTGGTAAATTCTTTATGGTAAATAAGAGGTAGGTTAACCCCTACAGAGTGGATCTCCCAGCCCATGTAGTCAGTATTATGTTTTCAATTGACATGCTATCCTTGGACAAGTTGGTAAATATTTAAGCCAGTTTGTTTCTAGATGCTTGCAGCTCTATTTCCAGGAAAGTTTTTATTTTCTCTCCTGGAAATATTTGACTTATTAACTATTGTTTTACTAGCTGCAAATATAGATGCCAGACTAGTGTACAAATATGTCTGCTGGAAGAAGAGAAGCAAACCACAACTTGGTTTCAACATGCTTCATGTAGACAGACAGTTAAGCTTGCACAGAGATTGCCTGTGTGCCCAGCTGAATTGTCTGAGCAACTCTAACTAGCATGATCTTGACTTTCGATTCTTTGCAGCAACTCCATAGATTTAAATACTGCAAAGAGATATTCAGATAATACAGTTCATGGTGTTACTTATGCGAGACAGTTTTTTATCTTTAGTTGACAGTTATCTGTTGTACATCCATCTTCAGGTGCTGGTCTTGCTTTTAGTTCTTCAAAAGAGAAAAAATGGTTAAAGTTTTCACTGAAAGAACTTTCTGCTAGGAGTATTTTATTCTTTATATTTTCTCAGTGTAGTGATATGGTATTTAATTGACTAGTTGGTAGCAGCTTAAATTCTAGGAATAGGTTAGGATCATTTTTTCAGTGATTTTATTTTTAGTTTTAGAAAGTTTTAGAAAGTATTGGCATGTACTGCATGAGGTATCAAGCTAATTACATTTCCTTTTGCCTTCATCAAACAGTTTGATTAATAAACAATTAAACAATTAAAAAATGTTCTGTACAAATAACATGCTATATGAATAACTGATATTGCCCCTAAAAGGGTCTGAGAGAGGCTAAGATGCTCAGAAGGGACAGACCGCACTAAAAATAAATAATATAATTCCAAGAATAATTTCAGAACTTTTTATATAGTTTTATGAATAATGCAATGTACTATTACATTATTTCTACTCTGTACAATGTTTAAAGTATCTATTACAAATATTTTTCTTGTCTCGTTATCAGATCAGATAAACCCTAACTTTGGTTTGATGAAAGGGAGATTTTCAGAGAAGAAATGCAATTATTTTATGAATGTTCTTTAACAGGCATTGGTGATTTTTAGAATGCCTCCTTCCTTCATTATTCATTAATCAGTCAGACATGAATTTTGATTCCCACATGCATTTTTTATTTATTGTTTCTGCTCCCTAATATAGCGACTGAAAATTTTAATAAGATAATAATGAATAGTAGATGAGAAATAATAAATAATAGATGACTGGTTAAAAAACAAAATCTCATAAAAATACATGATAAAACATGTAAAATTTGGGGAATTACAACCTTTTTTTTCTGCTGTAGTAGCTGTGTGAACACTCACTATTGCTTTATTCAGTGAATTCACCCTGTTAAGAGGTCAAAGTGAGGGGAGGGTGTTGAAAGCCAAGTACAAGAGGATAAGTTTTCTCTTAAGAAATAAAACTGAAACATTTGGAATCACTTCACGTGGCTTTCAACATTTTTATATTGGAGTTCATTTCACGTAGAGTAAATTTTCTTTCCTCAGTGCTCCTATAAGATGTCTTAATGCAGTTGGTATGAGCATAAAACATTGCCTTGTTTTTGTGGTAAACATTTTCAAGGACACACTTAGAACTACAGGATGAATTATATTCTATGTCAGTCTTTATTTCTGTATTTCTCCAGTGCAGCATAGCTTTTAAATAAAATTGCTTTCTTATGTAAGAACAAGGGAAGTCACAAAGTTGAAAGGGTGAGACATAAGTTTCTCCTTCCCCTTTGGAAAAATATGCAGTGATGAACCATAGATACACAGGAAAAAAGGGGGAAAAAATAAGAAAGTATCTTTGGATTACACATGCCATTTCTATTACTGCGGAAATTTGATAGTACAGTAAAACCAGTCTTGAAGAAAAGTCAACCTTTAAGCAGACTTTAGTCTGTTAAGAAAATATGAAAAATACAACAAACATGAAAAACAGTCAGAGTGAAGGAGGAGAGAATCCTTAATTCCCTGTCTTCCCATGAAAAATATATCAACATGTACAAAGAGTCTTCGAGGCAGCTACACCTGCCAATTATCCAAAAGCAAGTGGTACAAGCAAAAGGCACTGGAGAGGTACAATGAGATCCTCTCTCTGTTTGCATATTCCCTATGATTAATAAAGAACATCAGAGAGACTGAAACCTTTCATTTCTACAACACATCATGTGTTTAGAAAGTTTCTCCATTTGGGAGATTGCATCTAACATTCTCATCCGAACAATATAGGAACTTACTTCATAACTTACTTATTTGTTGTTTGCTATGTGTCTTAATATGTTAATGTCACTTTTTATACAAGGGTAGCACAGCCATTTCAGTGCAGCCTATAAACACTCCTGAACCCAAGACAAAGACAAATTCAAGTAATATTGAATTAAAGGAATGAAATAGATGTTATGTAACTGTATTTTAATAAAGCTGGTACATTCACAGCTTCATAGAATCTTACCTGAAAAATTAGTTTGGTTTTATATGAAACAATATGTGCTATGCCCAGTTGTAGCTAACAAGTTTAACCCATGTTCACTCCACTCCACATGCTAAAGAATCAGAGGGTTTTTTCAATGATTATCGTTGTAAGCAACACTAAAATGAGAATCAGTCTGAGAAAACCCATGCCTTGGAAAATTATTATGTTAAAATTAGCTATGGAGTAAGGAGGGAAAAAAACCCATGAGGCAGAAATATTGATGCAATCTGTAGGTCATTAATAGATGTAAAACTAGGGACACATTTGCAACATGCTACAGCTCCACCAAAACCTGTGCGATTTGGGAAAATACATTTCTATTCAGAGGCATCACTATAGACCAGGAAAACGATAGACCTTCTATTTTGGACATCAATGAGTCTACAACTGGAATAATGCCTGTAGATATTGACTCCTCAGTACTATGATAGAAACATTAAAGTATATTATCAAGCAGATAATCTACTTTCAAAGTATGCTTGGTGTCTCATTCATGTGAACCTAAATTTACTGATTCTATATTGATTTCCTCCAAAAATACAGCCTATGTAATCTCACTGCTGGATATCCATACATCCATCTTCATAATGCTTGAATCTACTGTCCAGTTTTGATAAAACTCTAAAGGCTTCAAAATTTTTAATTTTCTACAGATTTGGTCAATACCAGGGGCTGGAGGTAAGGTTCAACTCAATACTGCCACTGCAGAAAATGCTGCTGTATGAACAGGATAGTTATCACTTTCGTCTGACTTGGCTGACAAAACTTCAATCTGCATGAAGGACAGGAATATTATTTTGCTAGCAGGTATGAAGCCATTTAATTGAAACTTTAGTACTTTAGTTGAAATCTCATTCCTATCTCCCCAAAGGGAACTCCTCTAGCCACAGAATTTAATGTACTATGTTATCAATGTTAAAACATAACATTTGCATTAATGTCATTAGCTATGACAATATATAAAATTAGGACTAATGTTGCCTAATATTATGTTTCAGATTATTTGTCTTGCCTTCAGAATATAAATTGTATTGTTTTGAAAGAATAAAAAATGTTGAAGAGGCAAACTTAAATCCAGTTTCTGTTTATTTTTACAGCAAATATTTATTTTATTTTAATGTCTTTCCTGATCTAAAGCCTTCATCTGTGTTAAGTACCATACATCGCAGTATAAAGAGTACAAGTTTGAGGCAAATACAGAGTTTACAGTTTTGTTAAAATCAAAAAGGAATAATGACATTTGGATAAAATGGGTAATTCAATCAGGTTCATCATCTTATTTGAATTCAGCCATATACTTGAGATAAGAAAATAGTTATTATCCACATCTTCTCCAAGGAACTTGCCTGCTATCATATGATTTCAAGGAGACTGTCAAATTCTCAAACACCAGCTATATGTACTGTGATTCATCTGCTTTCTATTTTCCATAACTATCTCACAGCTGAACAGAAAAATCTGTTTCACAGGTAGGGAATATTAATCATAGTATTTTTTCCTTTGGTGGATGAGCAAGCATTAGGAAATGCAGGACAGTCAAAGTGATTTAGTACCCTCAAATTTAGAAACAAGTAGATTTATCATTCGGAACACAAAAATACAGATGCAATTTGAGCTGAATAAAAGTTCGAGGCCTCTCTTAGCTTTTTACAGTTTTGCTAGGACATGTTAGCTCATGAAAATCTAAATTCTGCTCTATTTGTGTTTGCATGTAGAACGGGAGAGAATGGCTTACTACCATTTACCAGCATGTTCTCTAAGAATAAATCTATTATTTGTATAACAGAGGATCATAGATTTTGAGACACAGTTTCTGATTCTCTGTGGTGACCTGCTAACTCACAAGGGACCGTCTGGCACACAGGACTGGGCCTGGAAGCCAGGGACCATCCCTATGCCCCAGCCAGGAGCAGGGCAGCTGGGGGGCACTGAGGGCAGTCCCAGCCCTGGGTTTTGGGCACGTCCTGGGGGCAGAGACAGGCTGAGGCTGGACTGGGATGCCAGCCTGCAGGTGAGGGCCAACATCAGTCCTGGTGAGGGGAACCATGGTCAGACACAGCCTCAGGATGGCCAGGTAGGTCCATAGGGATGGGGACTCTGGGCCCTGCCCAGAGGTCTCTTTCTCTGACACCACCCTTTGCTGTACAGCATCACATGGCTTTTTACTGGACTCTCTCCAATATGTTAATGTCTCTCTTGTGCCAGGGAGCGCAGAATTAGACACAGTACTCCACGTATGGCCTCACCAGGGATGGGTAGAGGGGCAGGATCACTTTCTTCAACCTACTGGAAGTACTTTGTCTAATGCGGCCCAGGATACAAACAGCCGCCTTTGCTGCCAGGCCATATTGCTGACTCATGTTCAACCTAACGTCCACCAGAAGCCCCAGGGCCTTTTCTGTCAAGCTGCTTTCCGGATGCGTGTTCCCCAGCATATACTGCTCCATGGACAGCCCCTACAAGGTGGTTTGGACCACAGCAGCCTAGGTAAATATTTGAACCATTCTTCAGTGATTCCTGGAATCATAAAATTGTTTATAAAAGTGAAATTTTCTGACTACGTTGTTTAAAGTCAACCTTCACCCATCAACCCCCCACAGAAGGCCCATACATCTTCATCAAAGGATGCTCACAGTTCAGATGCCAGGGGCCTTCACTGTCTCAGCACTGACAATGCTTCAGACACCTCACCCACCATTCGCAAATGACAAGACAACAGACAAAGAAGCCACAGAAACCAAGATTTTCCTGTGCACGAAGAATGGTTGTGATTGAGGACAGGTCTTTAACGGAGTGACTCCCATTTCAGAAGACTGGATGATGCTTTCCTGGCATCCCAGAATTTGTTATGAAGTTGTCAACCACACACACCAGAGTTAAAATGCTAACAACCAAAGCTCTCGGAAACAATTACAGGAACAAGATAACATACCATATTTAGTTTTACAAGTATTCAGAACTACTTTTGGCTATTTGATGGCAATATTCTCTGAATGTAACATTATTAGAACATCCTAGGAACTAAATCCTTAAACCACAGTATTATAGATTATACATTGAAATTATCTACCCACTGCAATTCTAAACTTGGAGATCATGAAAAAAGAAATTGAGATGATTTTGCTTCAGTAGGTCCTGTAAAATGTTACATTTATTATAAAAAAGTGTTCTTATTTTGGATTAACCAAACTGGTAAGTGAGTCTTACTCTGAGAAACATTGCTTTCTTATTCCACGTGTTCACTGAAGTCAGTTTCTGTTAAGTAGAAGTTGAAGGAGATAAAGTGTTACAAACTGAAACTAAATCAGTCTTCCAAAAAAAAAAAAAATGACAAAAACAATAGTCTCCTAATTCCACAGCTCATAGCCTGCTGCCAGTTACACTGATGTTAAACAAGAGGATCTTTGTCAGTATGAGCCACATTTATAGCAATGTAGTTTAGCACAGAATGTGGATGGATAGTAATGTGCTTTTTAACATGTCAAATTTCACAGTTCACTAATTACACACACACAAATAGTAACAGTTTTTTCTAAAAATACGAGAGATTATAACGTGGTTTGTGGAAATGCTGAAAATTATGTACCCTGCTAGCTATTGCTTCTATTTTCATATTAGACTCAGATTTGATGATGTTGGAGTGAGGCATCACTGATTTCCTAAGCAACCATCTTAAATAGTTATAGAAGGTGGACTGTGATTTCTTCATTACATATTTTCGGAAGTGAAGATCTGTTTAACCTTCCTTTCTGACCTTAGCTTCCACATGCTGTGGACCAGTTCCAGCATGGTGAAGGACAAATCCTGACTATGCAATGCCCAGATCTTTAAATCTTTTCTATGACCCAGATAATGATTTTTGAGGATATTTAAGCTGCTAATTTTCACCAACTGGTAAGATTATTCAGAAAACCTTCCCTTTGATTCTTACTTGGCCTGATTCAATCAGATTTTTTTTTCTCCAATCTGAACCTTGGAGAAATGAGAAGGAAGGTAGAGGAAGACAATTTCACATGTGAAGCATCTGACTTTGCTAAGACTTTGACTCACATCTTTACAGCATGATTTTAAGTGTTAAGTAAATTACAGGCATAGCTATAAACACCACTCTTTACAAGTCAATGAAATATGAAAACAGTTGAATGCCAATGATGATATATTATATACATTCATTTCAGCTTTTCATTCAGTTATGATTAATAAGAAGTGGACAGAGGAATGAACCAAACTCCAGCTGAATATACACAAGTAGCTCAGCAAAAGAAGATCAGGATGTATGTATTCATAACAGTATGCAAAGCTGGGGAAAGTGCTATACAAAGCTCTCACTTGAACAATGTCTAATATAGGCAATGAATGTTTGAGGACTGAGTCAGCTTTAGACTTGTGCGGACTTTGCCAGGACCTGTAGAAAAACTTTGTCATCATCAGCTCACACGCTGCATGACTTGCATTCTTATCTCCCTTGGCCTGTGTCTCCTGCTGGTTTCTGATTGCCCTGTCAACTCATCCCTTAAGCTGTTTTTGTTTAGAAGGTGTTGGAAAAGGATGTGAAGCTTAGAAGGAAAGAGCATGCTTTTGGAGAAAATGAACAGCTGCCATCTTTTCCTGTGTATATCTGAGCAATCTAATAAGTCAAAAGTTTTAAGGTACGTAGATAAGTACCTTAAAGCTTTAAGGTTTATGTATGTTTTAAAAAACATATATGAACAATTCTGCAGTAATTGAATGAGTCTAAGACAACTAGAGAGAAGGGAGATGCTACAGAATGTAAAGAAGGTGGTAACATGCAATTTTCTTGAATAAAAAATAAGTTGTTTACTAGATAGAATAAAGGAATAACTATGGGTTAACAAAAACAAGAAGCAAGAGAAAATGCTCTGAAAATAATGATTTGATGCTTCAGAGTAACATTTTGTTTGTAATGAGTAGGTGAGTAAGGAGACATAAAGGTTCTTTTCCAAGTTGTTCTTTTCTCTTTTTTTCTGTCTGTCATGTAAATTTCAAAGGCTCAGAGATTTCCTCTTGAATTTTTCAGAAAAAAAAAAAAATGCTGGTTTGTACTTGCCATTACTTCAAGGAAACAGAAGTTAATAATTTCAGTATTTTGCAAGACCACATTAAAGATCTAAAGTCTATGCTGCCATTCAGCATGACCTGCACAGGCTGGGGAGATGGGTGGAGAGGAACTTGATGATGCCCAACAAAGACAAGTGCAGGGTCCTGTACCTGGGGAGAACAGCCCAGTGCACCAGGACAGGTTGGGGGTTGACCAGCTGGAGAGCAGCTCTGCAGAGAGGACCTGGGAGTGCTGGTCAACACAGGTTCACCATGAGCCAGCAGTGTGCCCTTGTGGCCAGGAAGGCCAATGGCATCCTAGGGTGCATTAAGAAGAGTGTGGCCAGCAGGTCGAGGGAGGGGATCCTCCCCCTCTACCCTGCCCTTGTGAGGCCACACCTGGAGTGCTGTGTCCAGTTCTGGGCTCCTCAATTCAAGAGTACTGGAGAGAGTCTAGCAGAGTGTGACAAAGTTGATGAGGGGACTGGAGCATCTCTCTTACAAGGAAAGGCTGAGAGACCTGGGTCTGTTCAGCCTGGAAAAGAGAAGACTGAGAGGGGATCTGATCAATGCTTATAAATATCTAAAGAGTGGATGTCAAAAGGATGGGGCCAGACTCTTTTAAGCGGTGTCCAGTGACAGGACAAGGGGCAATGGGCACAAACTGGAACACAGGCAGTTCCACTGAACATGAGGAAGAACTTCTTTACTGTGAGGGTGACAAAGCACTGGAAAAAGCTGCCCAGGGAGGTTGTGGAGTCTCCTTCTCTGGAGATATTCAAAATCCTCCTGGATGCATTGCTGTGCAACCTGTTCTAGGGACACCTCCTTTAGCATGGGGTTGGACAAGATGATCTCCAGAGTTCCCTTGCAACCCCTACCATTCTGTGATTTTGTGATTCTGTCATTCTGTGATATTTTGGAGGTCTCAGGTTCAGTGTGATTTGCAGATCCAGACCAGTAATGTGTAAGGAAAGAATCTTCATCTTGCAGAAGCAGACAGTGAGACTTGTTAATTACCACCCAGGCTCAGAAGTGCCTTGTTATTGTCCCTGGAGAGTATTGTTCTCACAGAACCTCCTTTTACATTTTCCAGTTGGGAAAGAGAGTTTGCCCTTTTCATGGAGAAAAATCTGGCACCCAGATCTTGAAGATCTCATTGTCCGTCTTATGGCTTTTAGCAAAACCACCTGCACAGCACCTGATATCTTCACTCAGTTTCTAAACTAAAAAGCTATTCCTGGTCTCCCCTGTGGGAAACAATTTATCCACAGTCAAAATTTGTATTTTGTCAGTATTATCCAGTGTGTAATTTTCATATTATTTCCATATCTATTTTGTGCAGAGGTTCATGTATTAGCACTCTTCTCAGAATATACAGACCTGTTTTGCGTGATCACCAAGCACATATATTATCAAATGGTATTCAGAAGTATCATAACAATTTCCTTGTGAAATATAGAAACAACATTGAAATTAGAAGTCTAAGGAGGAATTACATAATTAAAATGTCAGTAATGACTTATCTTTTAGAAAAAGAATATAAATCTTTGTTTTTACAAACATATCATTGCACTTCACTGGTAGCTAGTTTTCTCAGGAGTAACTGGATAATTAGAAAGATTTGCTGCCTACATAGAAAAATAACTTTTGTAGGTAAATTCCCTCAACAGGATTTATTTTAATAAGAAAATCGGACTGGAAATAAACTCTTTAATTTTATGGCACAATTACTACCAATGACATATTACTGCAGTGAACTCTCTGATTTCTTTTTAGTCTAGCATCATAATTCATGGCCTGCCCCTTCAGTTTATTATGTACAGTACTGTAATGCTGCTCAGTAAAAGAAAAACTGCTCATTGTTACTATTCATTAATTTAGACTTTTTAATTACACTTAGATGGGCTTAAATTATGAAAATTAGTAAAGTGACGCTCAGGGAGAGACAGTTCATAGGAGGGAATGCAGAAGTAGCCTTAAATGGCCAAGTACCTGCAGACAAATGCCTATTCTGCTTGTTTTCCAGTCTGACCTTCTCTAAAGAAATTCTTGTCAGCAAGCCATACAGCCACATTAGGACAACGCTGTGCTCAGGTCAATATTCCCTGAGAACAAGTACCAGTATGGGCTTCTTTGTAATCAATAGGATGACAGCATTACATCAGTTCTAGGATTTCATCAAATCTCTTTCAGCTGATGGAGAGGAACTATTATCTCCTTGTAATTGTTTCTATTGGGCACCAGTATTATTTTCGGTTCTAGCAATATCACCTTTCCCAGTGGTATGCCTTTTAGGTCTTCTTATTCTGATATATTGTTTGTATCCCTGAGAGTGTGTTTTAATGTGGGTTTTTTTTTTTTCCAACAGCTAGCTGATGACTAGCTCTTGTAAAACTGAGGGCTGTACGTCAGATGAAGTTGTCAGGGCCTGTAGCTAAGGTTCTCTATAGCAAGTATGATGCTTGGGCTGTATTGGAACTTCCAGATAAGTTCAACTGTTCTACAGATCTTCTTGAAAGGGCAGCCTGAAAAGAATTAGTGCTGAACGCTGCCCTCTGTCCCTTCCCTCGTATTCTGAGACGTACCCTTCCTTAAAGGCTTGCAAAAGTCTGTGCCTGGAAGATGGGTGATCCAGGACTTGGCTTCAGATGCAGCTGTCAGGAATGGTGACAATGAGCCCCATCATTCCTCCTGACTGCAGCCTACTGGGTCAAACAGTGGAATTGCCCAGTTATACAGGGATGTCAAGGAGACAGACTTGGCTCCCTCAAAATACTGTAACTTCTTATTGAATTTGAAGCATTAGCCTTACTGCTAAATACCCGTTTTAGACTTGCCTAATACAGAAATGAATTGCTCATGCTAATTTTAGGAGATAGAACTAATAAAGGATGATGCTCTTCACTTACTAAGTGGTGATGAATCCTATTATTTCCCTCACAGCCAGGAAATGCAAACAGCTTAGGGAAGAGCGGGAAAGGGAGGGCAGTGTATCCTATGCAAAATGTGGTAACAGATAGGAAACTTAGGTCTGTAGAGCTGTCCTTCTTTAAAGTCCAGGAACAGAGGCCAGAGAGCACTGAAGCGGTGAACCAACCTGATAGCAGTGATAACCCTGAATTTAGGTACAGGCACAGGTGTGATGGAAGGTGAAAGCACTACTCCCCAGTGCTTTGTGTTGGGCTGCATGGGGAGAACAGAGACAAAGCAGACAACCACTTGGCTGCTACACACAGATCTGCAGCTCTGCCCCAAGTGGTGTCTTCTACTTTCAATAAAGTCTGGTGTGTTGTTACATGACAAACAATGAAAGAGAACTACACTGAGGGACAATTAAGCAGAACATGAGCACATCTTAATAGAACAGGGTTACTTTACTTTTTCTTCCTCTTGTATTTTAAGAAAAAACTACAACTTGGATGTGATACAGACATGCATTCTTTTATGTGGTTAACATGTTTATTCTTAATGTATTCATTTATAGCATTATTTTAGCCACTGCATATATTCCAAAGAATGAATGGAGTTTTGGGACCTTGGCAGTGAAGAAAGAATAATTTACAGGAGGGAACGGCTTGTAGCAGGTGCATGTGGGATTATGCTTTAGAGCAAGGGTCTGTCTCTCTCTGAAGTATTGACTGGGCAAGAATGAACTGATCATTGTGAGGACAATCAAGTAGTACAGGGACAGAGAGAACAAATCTGTAAAAGAAGATTGCTATTTGTTTTGGAAAGAAGAACTAGAATTGCAGTAGAAATAGACATCAACGTACAGAGTAATTTTCTGGGATAAAAAGTGTTTACACCAGCCTCTGCGAATCTAAGACTGACCCCATCTTTCAAAGCAAGGACAACTATAAGTTTTATTTTTTCTAATCTTTGCTTTTTCTCTTGACAAAAGGACAAGTGTTGACTTAACAGATAAACACCTATGCAATATAAACTTTTTAAACAAAGAAATTGGAAGAATAATGAAAAGTAAAAAGCCAAATCCTAGGAAGTAAAAATAAATCAATTGTAAGGAGGAAACTTTCAAAATTCTCTAATTCTGGGAGAAGAATCGGGAATAGGCTGTAGCAACATTAAAATCTGAAAATCTTGACCAAAGAGGCTGTAGGATGGACCAATTGTCTGTGATGGGCCGCAGAATTGAGAAACACTGGGATACAGAATATTCTTTAGCTTGGTACTGTTATTTAAAGAAAAGAAAAATTAAGAGTGTCAGAGAAACCCAAAACGGGCATAAAAGAATCTCTGACACATAGCTGTAAAATAAGCACAGCAACTACTAAAACTTGAAGTTACTCCATGTAATATGTGCGAAGTGTCAAGATGCACACTTGAGCTAGACAAATAACACAGCTTACGCAGACCGTTTCAAGCAGTACTGGAGATGCATAGTTGTAATTAGCCAGAGTTGCATTATTCTTTCCATTGTGTCCTGTCTGCCTGGATATGTACTGTAATATTATCTCCCAGTTTCAGCTGATCATGACTATATAACTGTTCTGTTGTCCTGGTTTGGGCCAAGACAGAACCGATTTTCTTTTAGTAACTTTGCTTTTTAGTTAAGTCTCTCCTGAGAAGCTGCACTCTCTGAAATTAACTGCATGTTTTTCCAGACAGTAGCTGCTTCTAGCAGTGATAAGGCTCGGTGTTTATAGTTAGTGCTGGAACATCAGAAGCAATGGTATGCAGAAAGGCCCTTGCTTATAGTTATCCCTATGGAGACCAAGGTCGATGCTTGCTTCTGCTAACTTTCTTGTGCGCCGGAACTGAAAGAGCAGAGAAGTCGTCACCCCTGCGACCCTGCGGTGGGGAGGAGCGGGTCGGACAGGTGACCCAAAACTGACCAAAGGGAGTATTCCATCCCATACGCGTCATACTCGGTATAAAGCAGAGGGATCACGAGGGTCTCGCTCTCTTCTTCTATGGCCGGCATCCGAGGAGGACTCTGTCTGATTCTTCTGCCTTCGATCCCGATCCGTGCATTCCTGAATCCAGCTCCTGCCTGCTGCTGCTGAGTACAGTCCGGGACTTTCCTGGGGCGTGCCCCGCAGCGTCCGGGTGACGTATTCGTCATCAGTGGGGGGGAGCTCGATATCGGTTTTGTACATATTTGTATATTTGTATATATTTCATTATTATTCTTATTCATTATTATTGTAGTTAGATTAAAGCTGTTTTAACTTTTCTAACCCATAAGTCTCTTTCCCTTTTCTCTTTCCCCCCCCCACTTTGGGGAGGGAGGGGGTTAACAAAGAGCATCTGTCATTCGCTTAACAGCCAGCCCAGCTTTAAACCGTGACATCTCTCCAGTGCAAATGATGATTTCAGGGGATAGTTGTACATCTTGACTGTATATGGAATGTGGAAGTCTTGTCAAATGATGTGCTATTGTTCAAATTTCTTAAACTAAAATTGAGACCAGGTAAGTAAAATACAAAGGGAATATAACAAGTAATTTTCTTATCTGCCCTTTGCTGTTGGATTCTCCTTACTTTATGAAGTAAGTTAAAATTCTGCTTCAGTTCAAGTATACCTTTTGTTTGTTTTTCAGTTTTTATGTTTTTTGATCTTAAAACTGTGAAGAAATTAGTTTATGAGGGCTCCTGCAAATAACTTTCTCGGTTTTTCCTCATATACATATACACTCCTGCTAATTTTACCAGGTAATTGTATAAGAATACAGTAAAATTTAGCTTTCACTAGCCGGTTTTGTTTGGTTTCCATTTAAAAAAGCCACACAGAGCAATTTGTACGTAATTCATCACTAAAGTAACAGACTGAATGAATGTTATTTGATTCATTACCTCATTGAACCAAAGCTTCCATCAAAACTCCCCATGAACCTCAGTTCATAGTTTGGCCAAAGTCCTCAGATTGTAGGAAATTGTTTTTACCTTATTAATTAAGATCCATATAATTAAAGTGGAATTCTCAGAAGTGTTCAGTAATGGCTTGGCTCTTCTTTAGCTGAAATTATCTGTAAAGCTTAACCTGATATCAATGAAATAGAAGTTAGGTCAATTCTAAAGAGTTTTTCTCAAATTGTATTGATGTGTCATTGCAAATTGGTCTGATTCTCTTGCCTTGAACATTATGCAGTAGAGTGCACACAAAATGTGCAAACATCCAAGCAGCTGGGCCAGCTTCAGGCAAAAAGTCAGCTGTTGCTTAGCACAGCAGCTTGCCAAGGGCAGGAGACAAAAGGGCCATGGCATTCTCTGCTTGCCTCATCCATGCCAGGGCCCAGGAGAGCCAGCTGACTCTTCTTTCAGATATGGGGAGAGTTGTCTCCATCCCATAGCTTCCTGTTCCTTTCTCTTTTATCCTCCTGTGGCAAAAACATGCTGGTCACAGGCCCAGAACTTTGCCTTCAGGACAGGAGGATTTCAACTGTAGATGGTCACAGTAGCACAGCGTCAAGTATCAAAACAACGTTTTTCTAATTGGCATTTTTGTTTACAGTGCCTTTCTTTGCTCTTCCTACTATTCCAATGAATTTTTTCTTTCTTAAATTGCTTCTGATTTCAGCAGTTTCCTTAAAGAAGTAATTTTTAAATGTTCATTTATTTTTTATCATAGTATAGTATTCATTTAAACGCTGGAACAGTTTAAGACAGCTGTAGCTTAGCATTGCCCATGACTACGTGTTAACCCCTACACTCACGCAGTCTTCCTTAAAGATGCAGTAATGCATTCACATGATTTGACATATATAGTTAAAAGCTGCAATTTTTTTTTTTTCTTGGAGAATCATTGTTTCCTACTGAGCAGCAGCAAAAAAACAATCCCCAAACTGACTCCTGACTAGAGTACAGAATTGCTAGGCTAAAAAGAACAATTCTCTTAGGCATGGGGATAGGAAGAAAGCTGTTGAGCTCACTTATAAACAGATACTTATCGAAGAAATAATTTTTGTTCTTCATTTTTTATTCATCCAGGGAAAGGATTCTGAGGGAAGCGAAAAGTTTCAAGTAGAGCTGTGTATAATGCTTATAGAATCTAACTCAGAGTCTCACGTAATTTCAGCAAAGAAGGCTTTATAGATAGATAGAACAGATTCTGTTCTATTCATTCAAAGAGCATTGAGCAATAGACTCTATTCTGAACTGTCAATTAACTTAAAATTTAAGTCCAACACTGAGAAAAATCTCAATTAGTAAATCAGAAAAGCTATTCAAGATCCATATCCTGCAGTATTTCTCAAAAGAAAGTTAAATGTATATTTTGAGAAAGTCTCTACAAACTGGATCTATAAGATGTAGCAACGTATGTCTGTTGCTGTTTTCACTAGTAAGTTTTGTCACACCGATCTTGAAGATCATAATGCCTGAGATCAATATTTTACCATATTATCCTTTAATTGACCCATTACAAGCAAAGTAATTTTATAGAAACACTTTTTTCTTTTTCTTTTTTTTTTTTTTGCAAAGGTGCAGGCTGAGAAGTTCTGTGACAATTTAAAATGTAGAAGAGGAAAATATATGCTAAGACAAAAAGGAACTTCAATCGTTTGACTACCACCTATCAAAATAGATTGCTAATTTTTCCCTGTTCTTTTAGGCTTCCCAGGATTAACGCATTGTGAATACATTGATAGAAGATTATGCATTACAGCCTATGGTAATGCTGAGAATCTGTTTTCAACTAACTTCCATCACAGTAATCAATGCTTTGCTTAAAATAGACTAACTTCTATTACAAAGGTTACTCCTGAACCAAATATTTCCTTGCCTTAAAATGAATCTTTAATTCATATCCTTGCAATAAGTTCTGCAGCTCATTTATGTTTTGTTAATTTTGTTTCTTCTTTGATACTTTGATCCCGATTGAGAAATCCTGAATACAGGATTACAAAATTTGTTTCTATTTTGCAGTGTTGTTTGACTCCCTGTGAAGTCTTTATATTGATTTAAACAGGAACAGTGGGCCAGCCAAGAGAGGCTGCAGCACCTAACTTCAACCAGGGAACACCAGGGAATTTAAATGTACTTGAAGTATCTACACTCCTTCTTCCAGAACCATGAGTAGTGAGGCAGTGATCCAAAGAAATTATATTCTAAGTAAGTCACAAGCTAGAAACACCAAGACACGCTTTCATTTTTCTCAAGACCTGAGGCACTAAAGTCAAGGCTAGAATGGTGCCACTAAGAACTGCATCTGTGGATACATGCAGACATCTTTAGAAAAGACAAAAGATGACTCCATCTTCTTCTATATTTCCACTTTCTGGATGGGGCACAAACATGAAAGTCATTATTCTTTACAAGGGCCAATGTGACTCATGTTATGGGCTGACCTTGGACATCAGCTAGGCACCCACACAGCTGCTCCCTCTGTCCCATCCTCACCTCAATTAGCAGAGAGAATAGGAAGAGAAAAAGTGAGAAAACTTGCTTAAAGGCACTTTAATAGATGTTAAAGACAGTTTGATAGGTGAAGGAAAGAGTTAAAAAATGTAATGATAGAAAGACAATCACTCACCACGTTCCAGAAACAGACCAATGCTCAGTCAGTCTACAGCAATGAGTCCCTTGGAAGCCAGAAATCTCCCACCTCCTTTTTCTTCTACCCCAGGTTTATTTCTTAACATAGCATAGACTAACCCTTTGGCCTATTCAGTTCAGCTCTCCTAGCTGTGTCACAGAATTACAGAACCACAGAATCACAGAATGGTAGGGGCTGGAAGGGACCTCTGGAGATTACCTAGTCCAACTCCTCTGCTAAAGCAGGTTTGCCTAGAGCGGGTTGCACAGGAATGTGTCCAGGCAGGTTTAGAATATCTCCAGAGGAGAAGACTCCACAGCCTCCCTGGGCAGCCTGTTCCAGTGCTCTGTCACCCTCACAGTAATTAAGTTCTTCCTCATGTTCAGGTGGAACTTCCTGTGTTCCAGTTTGTGGCTGTTGCCCCTTGTCCCGTCGCTGGGCACCACTGTCTGCTCTACACCCACCCTTTAGATATTTATAAGCATTGATCATAACCCATCTGTGTCTTCTCTTCTCCAGTCTAAACAAACCCAGGTCTTTCAGCCTTTCCTTAAAAGAAAGATAAGAGAGTCCACTCCTGGCTTATTGTGCATCTCCAGCCTGCTCACTGCAGGAGGGTGGAAGCAGTCTGGAAAATAGAAAAACACTTGATGCTGTGCAAGCACTGCTCAGCAATAGACAAAACATTGGTGTTTTAACAGTATTTTAGCCACAAATCCAAAACACAACACCGTATGGGTTGCTGTGAAGAAAGTTAATGCCATCCCAGCCAAACCCAATACAAGCCTCTCTGTACTGATATCCCAGTTACCTTCTTTTGTCCCAGGGACACTTTATGCATTTGACTCACTTGACTAGGCGCACGTTTCATGGGTAACCTGTCAGATGGCTTCCATTGTCAGGTCTGCTACTCAATCACGAGCCCTTCTCTACATTGCGTCTCTTCCTAGATGCACCCATGTTACATGGGCCCATTGATCTATGAATAGCTTCCCCTGACATTTTCAGTCCAGGTCCACTTGAGCCATTTCAATTCTAGCAGCCTGGTCTACTTGCCTGTTGCTTCAATGTTCTTTAACAGTACAACTATTGGACGTCTGTGTGATGTGTCTTTACAACAGCATTTTCTACCTAGATAGCGATGTCTTGTCACAATGCGGCTGTTGGGATCCTCCTGTCATTCCAGAAATCCAGATTGATTCCTCCCTGTGGTATACTGATGACATTAGAGTACATGATGCTCCAGTTACCCACCAAAGTTTGATAGTCCTTTGTGCCCAATGTCCAGGCTATCAAATTCAGAGGAAATGAGAAAAAACTAACTTCTTTATCACAGATTGTGAGTAAAGGAGAATGATGATAAATTGTTCAGTTGTGGCAAACTGAAAATGTTGCAGAATCAGAACTCACAAACCATATCGGGAGTTTCAAAGTTAAATGAGGCTTCAAGTGAGTTTTAGGCAACAGCGTCAACAACCACTGTGTCAGTTTCATCTCAGCCCTGCTATAGGTGTCTTCATCTTTTAACATTTCCTATCTGACATTGAAAGTCTTTTCTTTTGCAGCAAGGAAAGCTAGCACTAGGACAAGCCCTCAGTTTGTTGAAACTCTATTCATATATTAGTGCAACATAAGACGACACATTTTAGGTTCTGTCCTTGAAACATTCACAATTCTACACATGCTGAACGTGTCTCTGTTCTCATGAAAGGCATTTAAACTATTCGGAATTAGGCTATATTGATTTTTTTTATAATTAATAAAATATATCTTCCTTTTATTCTTTCAACTCTACTACACTAATGTTGCTGTGTGTTCTAGTCCATACTGCTTTTCAGGAAGAGTAGGAACTGTCAGGATTACATGCAAGAGAAGTTTATTTAAAAGGACAAACATACCGCTTATGTTCAGAGAAAATATTTAACTATATTAGGGAGACAATCTTCATCTTCTTCCTTCAGTATTACCAATCACAGCAAGGAAAACAATGAGGGAGAAGAGGCACAGACATGGTCTCTTAATGTGCAATATCAGCTCTGCAAAACAAAAGCTCGGTGTTATTTCCTTCCCTCCTTCCTCCCCTGTCACTTTCCTTCCATCCTCCCAGCCATCATTCCCTCCTTCCCCTCCTCCTTCTTTCCTTCCCTCACTCTTTCCCTCTCTCCCTCTACGTCGTTTCAGTTTATAGATTTTACAACTTCTTCGAGCTTCTGAAGTGTTTAATCTCCTGACATGCAAATTCCTTATGCATTTTATGGAATTTACAAGGTCTTCAAGATAGAGAAGCAGAGCTTGTAAATTTTTATAAACTAGTGGGTATATATTTCACTATATTTATTTATATGTGCTTTTATACAGTTACAGACATTTTCTGCAGTTGAAGAAGGCAGAGGTGCAACAAGTACTCTGTCTTCGTCTGAAGTCTTTCGTATTTTAATTAATTGATCACTCTACGTAAGGTCAGGTTGCAGACGAGCTCCTGTATAGCCCCCAATCTCAAAAATTTTATACTTTCTACCTTTCTCACAGTAGTATTCTTTATTTTTGTCTAACACCTATATCCCTCTGAGATGAGGTAATTCCATTTTGTATGGGAAAATTCTGGCATATAGACACCTGTGAGAGACTTATAAAGAGGGAAAAGATAACACTACATTTTCCTTTAGATTTGAGACTGACTCCATAGTTAAGCAGTTGGTACCTCTCCTAAACTTGTTGAGACATACAAGGTCTGTTACAACTAATATTTCCCGGGATTGTGACTGTCTTTTTTTCTCACCTACTTGATTTTCTTCTGTTTATTTTAACACAAATTCTTTCCTTCCTCATACTGAACTGGTTTTTTGCTTTGGTATTGCTCTTTTTTTTTAATTTTTTTTTTCTTTCACTCAGCATAACTCCATAACTAAAAATAACTGCTTAGTATGGTGTGTCAAAGAGTTTCTGTCTGAGATTATTAGTTAAATAAAGCCATCAATTTTTCCAGTGGCAGTTTGGTTTGATCATTGAAAACAACTGATCCAAAGAGAGGGATAAATATGTCAGTTTTGTTTTCCCTCTCATTAGTTTGAAAGCATGATTCTGGTAGGAGAGAAGTGTTAAATGCATTAATAGTGGCTAATAGCATCATTTCTTCTTCTGATGAAGTTTAATTCACAGTGTCTCTGTTCAGCTTTTTAAATTCTATCTTTATTCTCTAGAATCAGATACATTAAACAGAAAACTATGGATAAGAGAAAACCTGGATCAATCCATGTTCCTTGCAAGGAAGGATGAATTACAAAAGGATCTTTATTAGCAAAAGATCAACTACCTGATATTCCAAATCTACTAACTATGTTAAGTGTAGGTCTCCTTGCATTTGTTGATTTCAATGTGTCTCTACAGGAACTGATGATTGCTCTAACCATACAAATCAAACTAGACTTCAGCAGCTGAACAAAATGAGCTGACTCAGTTAATTCCCAAGTCTAGAAGTCCAACGGGCAGAAAGATGGAGTTAAGCTTAATTGTTACCTATTAACCTTGACTAATACTTTACAGTAAAATCACAAATATACTTTATAGTACCTTTTGTTTTCTCTGTCCTTGCATTCTGAAATATAGACATAGTCTAAATGCCATTGACTTTCAGTACAACGTATTCTCCTGAGCCCATTAGGTTTTGCTGACCTAAGCTACACATTTCTACAAGACAATTTTTTTTTTTTAAAGAACAACTTTGAAAACTACTGAGAAATAAGTATAAAACCTCATGTATTAAAACTATACAATCTGCTTGATAGAAGACAAACTAGGAAGAGTACTGACATGAGGTGATGGGTTCAGAGTAGATCAAAATTTCCTTTCTGTAGCAAAATACCCTATATACTAGATAAACCTGCTGCTATTAGGCAAAGTTATCACATACTTCTGGCCTATATCTGCTGAAAGGAAAACCACGACATCCTGAATGTAAAAAAAAACAATAGCCCCCTCCCCCCCCCAAATACCTTACACAAAATAACAGGGAAATAATAATGAACAACACTATTTTCACAAAATTAGACAACTGTGAGTCAGAATGAGGAAAAAAATATTAAAAAAATATTAACTGTAGCCTGTATTAGGCATGGGAAGCCAGATAACCAGCTGACAGACAGTAAGGACAAAAATCACATCTCTGATACTCCACTATTTTTAGAGTTATGATGTTGAACCGATTATAAATACTTCCAAAGAAATCATGTAGGGGCTAACTGTATAATAAGATAACTTTGCCCAATATAGAGAGGTTGTTAGAGCTTCAAATCATTCTGTTATTTTAACAAACTACTTACTTCTCTCTTCGTTTTGTATTTCATATATGTGTGTATACACACACCCTAGTATTTTTATGTGTACCTATACAGAGAGATACATGAAGCAAGCATTCAACAAAATCAAGATGTACAGACTCAAGATGCCTTCACCTCCCCTAATAAGATGTTTTGTAGTTCTCTGCTTACTCTTATTCTGTTCTCTGTATTTCTTATAAAAATATGATACATATTAGTTGTTTAGTTTCCATTTTTCCCATAATTTTATTATTTCTGTGTATACATTCTTATGAAGTTCTTAAAATACAACAGTCATGATAGTTCTTGCTATGTTGAAAATGTAGAAGCTTTAGTGTTTGCTTTCTTATAAAAAATGGCTTATATAATTATTAAAAACATTCAAAAATCTAGGGGACAGAAAATGTGCTAAACTTTCACAAATAATTTCTAGCAAAAAGTCTGATCCATATTATTTTAACTCACTAGCATTAATATTGTTTTGAAACTAGGACCTCTTCTTTCTAAAACTCTGTGTCTACCTACACAGTACTAGCACATTTTTAAGAAAGAATTTCTCCTTTACGTAAATGCTAAAGATAAAATAAAAACATAAATCTCCACTGCCTCCTATACTGAAATAACATGCTGGTTTTAAAGTCCAAGAAGAAGAGAAAAACATACTAAATTTTAACCATATGTTTTAGTTGCATATTGAATTAATTTGCCCTGACAGAAAATCTATAACCAGAGTGGACACTTCCTCAGCGGAATCTTCAATTCCTTCTCTTGCCCAAGAAATAAATTCCATAGAATTTCTGTAGTGAGATCTTTGAGTGGATGGTTTAATAGGTTTTGACAGTAAGTCAATAGCTATATCTGAAAAGCCTGTTGTTTGAAATTATTTCTTGGTGTGTGACAAGAGATTAACTTAGAATTCATTTGAGAGGACAAAACTCAGTTCTATCACAGGAGCTGAATCACTTCCCGTTCTGTATTTCCTCTATAATTGTAGGTAGTCAATCAACATCTGAATCAATGTCAAAAACAAGGTCAGAATAGTGACTGAAGTATTTCAGGTGATCTCCAATGGCAAATATGGTAGAAAACATAAAATAGATATACAACAATATAAATAGATAATGTGAAAAGTTCCCCTAGCTTGCCACAATATGGATGTCCCCTAAAGTTTTAAAGGTAACATTGAATGCTGAATAGTGTAGGTTAGTGCATATAACAAAGGCATTTCTGAGAACTTTTCCCATGACTTACAGATATCTGTTGACTTCTGACTTACTCCCATGACTTACAGATAGCAAAGCTATGCCCAAGTTCTTTTCCACTGGAATATGTTGACCCAGTAATTAGGACAACATTGTTCCATTGTTGTTTATGGTTAGAAAGCTTTCTGCCCCGTAATGCAAGCAAGAGTGCTACCTTCAAAGCTACTCTGATTCATTGTTTCTTTGTTCTTATAAAATGTTCCTCATCGTCGTCTTCCTCCATTGCTCTGACTGCTGCACAGTGCAATCTGAAACACTATGTCATCACATTATGAATATAGACCCATGTGACATACAGACCCATTGTGGCACATAATATTTAGTTAATCCAACACACTAAGAAAGTGACATGCTACTATGCCATGGAAGCTGAAAGTCTTGGCCTTCATAATTACAAGTACTTCAAACTATGTCCAGACAATAGAAAATCCTAAAGAAAACATTTAAGTTATTCAGGCTCAATCATGTAGTAAGTTCATGTTGTGCAGCTATTTGCAGTTGGTGAGGCACGCTGTCCTGCGAAGGTTTCTAAAACACAAGGAGAGAATGAATAAGTTTTATTTTGCCATAGGTATTGGTTCTCCTTTTAAGGATATTGATTCAAGTCAAGAAACTGATTTTCATAATTCTGTGCACCTACCTTGCTTGTCAGGAATGAGATCAACATATTACTAGTCCAGGTTAGGAGACTATGCAGTGTCTGCTAAAGAGAGTCAAATTCTATGTTCTTTTGCTGAGCTGAGACAAGTGAAAATTGGACATGACAGATCACCTATAAAAACAGATGAAGTAGTATTTTGGTTTTAGAATTTAATTTAAATAAATTACATTTTTTTCAGTTTGACCTATTTTGTAAGTTCTGCAATTTTTTTGAGCAAAAGGAACACAAATATCTCTACACTAAAAAAAACTAATGAAAAATGAACAAGTTCAATAACTTCAGCTTCTCCAAAATGTTTCTTATGCTTATTTTTAAATTGAATAGAAAAAGAAAAGGAAATGAAATAGTTTTCTCTATTTAAAGTGTTCTCAAAATAAAGCTGTTCTTTCCTGTATGATATATTTGGCATATCTCTGTTAAGTGTAAACCTCTTCTCTGTAGCCTTCATTTGTTTCACTTGAAGGAATTGCCACAGACTAAGAATCCTTTTAAGAATCTCAGGCAGGACCTCTGTCAATTGAAAAAGTGGTACTTGTCAATCTCAGAGTGATGATTTGTAAGAAAAACAATGGCAGAAATGTAGTTAGAATGGATAGTGGTGAAGCTGAAGAGCAAATATTTCTTTGCCTTCTTAGATGCTGGTGATTTGAATGTGCAGCAGAGACTCTAATGCTTGAGTGCCAGAATAATTATTAAACTCAGAATAAGTTTCAGTGCCAAGAGAATGTTACACAAATAAACATGTTCTGTTTTTAAAATATTTTCCACACTGAATCTCTGTTTCTAACTCCTTTTTTCCTCAATAGACAACAGACAACATTATCCCACACATAGAACATGAAATTTGTGATTAAAAAATACTAGTATCTTCACCTGGCATTGAATAAAGTTGAATGATCTCGACTAAATATTTTTTGTCTAATTCACTGCCCAGCTGAGTCATCAGAGGGAGTTTCACTGACTTGAACAGACATTGGATCAGGCCATTACTTTTTTATGCTTCAGCTTTCCTGCATCTGACGGTGATATATATTCAGTATTGTAAAGAATTCCAAAATCTATAGTGATAGTACAACAAAGGTTGAATATTACTGGGCAGCTTGCATGATAAGGGAAAAAATATCTAATTTTCTTACACAAATTAATATCATCATGAACAGTTCAGAACTTACTCATGTGTCCCTGAATTACCTACCAGGCTGTATTCCATGTCCTTATTTCTTTAGTTGTAACAGGTTTGAAAAGTCACAAGTAAGAGAATTCTAAAGCATTTGAGCAATTAAAAGATTGTCTTCATTTGTGCTTGGCCTTAAGCAGCACGAGTCAACTCAGTTCTTCTTATATAATTGATTTCCAGTGTGCTGCCTTGAAATGTTCCCTGAGAAGCTCATATAGACAATAAACCAGTTTTCTTATTGTTGAAATGTAGCCACTTCTTTGTTGGAACGTGTAACTTCTTGGTAGTAACAAATGGTGCTACACAATCTCTTAGTAGCTTTACCTCTTGAATCTACAAGGCAAAAATGAGAATGAGAAAACAAAATCAGGATACTATTTATGAGTGCTGGACGTTTACCTATAGCCACATAGGGAGTCTTAAATCAGCTGAATTTTTTTTCTTAGACATCTTCAGCAACAAAAAGTTACATCAACTATGGTAAATTACTTGTTTGTGAAAAGTCAAGCAGGAAATTTGGGCTACAATCTCCAGGAACACTAGCTCCTTTCTTAACTCTTGGTCTTTCCTTCCTCTCTATCTGATTACAGCTTGGTCGTGAGTTCTTCCCTACTCTTAGAAGTGACTTGTTTCTGTAAAAAGCCTATGCAGTAAACGAGGTAAGCACCTTCTTTTCTTTCTTCTCATTAAGAAATTATTCTTTTTCTATGCATGTCTACAAAGTTTGGTCAATCTCTTTCTTGCTTGGTTTTGGCTCTGTCTTTTCAGAGCAAGGATGACTGAAGAACAGAAGCTAAGAAGCCTTTAGTTCCCTGAACTCAATACTGAGCCGTCTGTCTGGTGGGGTGCTCTGAGAGGTGAAAAGGGTAGAGTAGAAATTGTTAAATTTCACTTCAGAATTCTGAGAAAAAGTATAATTGCCCTGTAAAGCTGCTAATTGTAGGTTTGTCTGAAATAATCAACAAAAATAAAACACTGCAAATAAATACATGTGTTTGAGATTACTTAGTTTAGTGCACTTATTAGTTCCTTATATAACACACAGCTACAGAAAACAATGTCTCTTCTAAATAGAAAAGATCTTACTGTTGTGTAGAATGGTGGACCTGCAGTTAACTGTCACTACTGTGTGACGGAAACAACTTAGGCTTGATTTGCAGGCCTCTGTCTTGCAAAATAAGCAATATTCCTGATTCTAAAAAACTGGAAAATGAGTAGTAATATAAAGAGAAATCGTATAATTGATCTCTAGGTAAGTAAAGAGGTACTGCGAGAATGGATGCAGCCTAGCTCTCCTTCAGTGGAGAAGTGAAACAGAAAAAAATGGGAGCACAATAAAGATACAAAATTACTTCGCACAAATTACACGATATTTTAATTATGTTTGGTGTGTGGGCCTGCTGAAACATGGCCAGCTGCGATAAAGAGCTGTTTGGAAAACCAGCTGATACTGGCCACCATAAGCATCAATTTAGCAACAAGAACAATATTTTGCATTTGCCCTTGACAGATTCCTAACTAGAGTAATAATTTTCTTTTATTTCTAGGGCAATACATAGTAACAAAGATTCCATTTGATAATTTTCTATTGGTGAAGAATACTTTTCTTATTCTTTTGAGTTACATCAGCTGCATCCCTTCAGAAGGAAATCATCCTCTCCCTATTCCATTCCTTTTTGCAGGACAGAACATGCTGTCTCACTTAAGAGAATACACAGTACTAACCACCTGTGAGCAGTATTTAAAAATATACAAGGACTTGTGGATGTTTTAACCCAACAGCAGGACTTCATGCATAAATGATTATATCTGTATCCCCAACCCTAAGACTTCTGACAGCCTCATCTCCTCCAATAAAAAGGTTTATCCTGCGCAGATGTTTCAGAAACAGCTGAAAGACTTTGAGGATGTCTTTACAAAGTCCATTTTATTTCCATGTAAGTTACAGAATCAAAGGAAATTGTGTAGCAAACTAGTGGGTTCTCTTTCAGCAATACCGCAGTGGATTATACAGAACCTCACGAATAGGCTGAGAAAACGTGCTACCTCCTAGGCCTCTGTAAGTCATGCCAGTTGTTGGCCATCTACTGCCTGATACTTTCTAATTGTTGATTCATCACAACACCTTCTGTAAACACGTGGTGAAATATGTTGGAAATACATTTATATACTTGATGCTGAGAAACTGGACAATATGAAGACATTTTAATATGATTAGCCGTGAGAAAGAGATTCTCATCAGTATGTTCAGCTGTATGCAGAATTATTAAGATTGAGGTTACAAATATAGTACAGAATTAAAATGCTGCTGGATATGCTTAGATTTTTTACACTATGGATCTATATTTACTCTCCAAAAATCACCTCTGAAAAAAATGTGAACACATGCACAGTCTTTTCAATTTTGTATTAAGTGACATGTCCGGTACTCTGATCTACACCCTCTTCAATACTTTGATGATTTATTCACTGACCGTGAATCCAGTAATGTATCCAACCATTCCAATAACAAGACTTCTAATAAGTTCTTGAGCTGAAAGAAGTATTTTGAATGGATTCAGAAATTTGAGTTAAGATATTTAATTTAAACCTCTATGATGGGAAAGTGTAAATGTAATCAGTGAGTTTAAATGAGCTTTATTGATCATCAGAAAGCTTTCCTGCTACTTGATGTCATCTGTAAATATGGAAGGAAGCACTGGATATAGATTTCCCAGCTCACATAATTGAAACAGTTAAGATTATTTATAGTAATCAACACTAACTACTCTCCGTGAACAATGAAGAAAGACTCTGAGCAGATGTCAGAAGTTCTACTTATCTCTAGATCCCATTTTCTGCTACTGAATTTGCCCAAGACCTATCAAAACCAAAAGAGTCACCAGAAAACAATCCAAGCCACTAGCTTTCAATGCCAAATTATTTTTTTCCCCAAAGTACAGAAACATTTGAATAAAGCCTTGTAAATCAGAGTGCATCTTCCACTGAAGCTATTCAGAGCATTCTATGGAAATTGATTAACCAAAGGCTCTGCACACTTCTTGAAGGGTGAAATTATTCACCATCAGAAGCAAAAAGTAGGAAAATAGACAAGGTAAGTATCTTGTCTAATGTAAAGAGAAATTCTTAGATAAAGCTATGTGATCTGGCTTCTGTCCTAACTCTGTAGCCTAGATACACGAGTACTCTTGCAATTACTGGTCCAGACTTCATTTTTCAGTGAGAAAATGTTCTGTTTTGCCATTTACTTGTAGGCAAGATTCCAGCAGACATGCTATTTTAATGCACAGACCACTTCTCTGTATGCTGGAAACAGCATTAGCTAGGAACTAAAAGAATTTTCCCAATTTTGCCCACTCAGTTCCCACTATTGTCTCAGTCAAGCAACCGAGTTTCCTTTTTTCTTGCTCTATTTATGTAAAATATGAGGATAGTAAAACTTAGCTGTCTGAGTTGAGTGATTCTAAACAGATCTGTACATCTGGTACTGTATGTTCAAAATACAAAATATGATAAATTTAAATGCCTCTCTATTTCAAAACATGAAAGTCAGAGTTTAATCACATAATTCAGAATTATTCAATTAAGGACAGATTTCTATGGAAATAAATTGCTTTTGAGTAGGAAAAAAATGAAACTGAATGTGGAAAAGTTTCTTCAGTAAAGAGAAGCCTCAGAGATAATACTAATCCCTAAAAGACATAATTCACTTAAAAACATCAAAACTTCCTGTTGTTCTGTATAATCATATAGTATGTCTGTAAAAACAAACTATAGCTGAGAACGGATTACTTACCAGCCTTTACAGACCCAGCACACATGTGTTGTGTGATGAAAGGGAAGCTCTCTGAGGAGGAAGATCTCTTTCAGGTTGTCCTTAGCTTGAGAGTGCTCGAATCAAAGCGTTAGTCCCTGCACTTGGACTTGTTCCCTATTAGATATTTTACATTATTCAATAGCTGGAACAAAAAGATGTGTTACAAGGAGTCATGAGTGGAAAGCAGACCAGCACATTCTCAGCTGGGCATTCTGGTTACTAGCCTACTAGTTAGGTTGTTTTCCATTCATCCTGCTTCTGGCCCCATACAAATTGCATCATCTGCTACACACAGGCCATCTTCAGCAAGATAACCCTGATGCCTGGTGAATAGGAACTTCAAAGCCTGGGTTTGATTTCCCTCAGGCTGCAGCAGCCTTGAATCCAGGTTTTCTCTTCCTGTAGTGTGAACATGGTCAATGCAGCTGTTCTGGAAAAAAATAGGCAATATAATTTGAGTGATTTAAATGAGACAGTCTTCAAAGCTCTCTCCTCAGGCCTCCAAGCCTTGAGTCCTGAGAAGGATGAAGTTATCTAATGTACACGCTTGAGTTAGATGCCAAAGCTGCAGAAAGGAAGTCTGAACACTTGCCATGGGTAGGAGTTTTTTGCCCCTTTACCCCTTTCTTGCCATAGGTACTTTCCGCTCAAAATTTTGGTATTCCTTATGCAGGTGTTAGAGCAGTAAATGGCTCGCTGTCTCAGCTGACTGTACAAGAAAATGACTTGAAGCCCCTGCTGTGGCTTTGCACCTTCCTTTTAGATCAGATAAATTCAAAGTTGCAAATATAAAAGAAGAAATCAGAACTAATAAGCAGCTATGCAGGGTTTAATTGATTTTAGCTTTAAATTTTTAATAATTAGGAATCAGTCTTATTTTCCTATCGGCTATCCACTCATTAGTTTCTGATTTGTACCAAATACTCTTAAGCAATAGTCTTCAAACTTCATATGTTTTGACTGTTTTCAGCTAGTATCCTGGTAACGAACTGGCCCTCTGAATGCTGAGCTACAATGACTCTACTTTCCTTGGCTCCCAAACATTGATCTTTTAAATCCATGAACACCTTAGGTCTATTGACTGACTCAGAGTACATGGGCCACAGACTGCAAAAAGCACTGTTCTAAAAGCTGAATCCCTTTCTTGTAGGCATGAAGTAATGAAACATTAGGGCTATAATAGGATTATTAAATTCATACTGAAATGGCTCAGTTGTACCATCTTAAGTCTCTTGGTACTGCTGTGTAATTGAAGTACTATGATTTTATTTTAAGACTTTACTAGTATGCCTGAAACCTTAACCGAGAATTCAGCAGATTCTTTGAAACTTTATTTAAAGAATAAATATACGTGATGAGATTTTTTTAAAGGAATCTTCCTTTTATGTAAGGGTGGACTGAAGCTGTTTCAATATGCCTCGGCATGTTAGATATTACAGGACAGTCTAGCTGATCTGGGTTTTGCTGTAAATCCACATCATAGAGAAAAGTAGCTGGTTTTTTTTTTTCTTCAATTCATGATGTTTGCAGTATGGGTCATTTTAATGAGATTTCCTGTTAGCTTTTGTACTCCTGTGTCCTTTCACATGGTTTCTGTCTTTTAGTTTGAAACACAGACAGCAGGTTTCTGTGCTGCTGAACTTTTGTGAGCCAAGAGCCATCACAACAGTATTTAATGCACACATTTTTGTGGCTGTGTCTCAATTTATATCTGGTAAAGATAAAGTTGTTGTTCTCCATCAGCCCTCTTATGCCATAGACAGAATTTGCAAGACAAGAAAGTTGAGAGAAATTTTCATTTGGCTTTTGAAAATTGCTGAAGGATGAGAGGTTCAACTCTGAATGAGATTTTTGAAACGATAAAAATTCTTCAATTTTCTAATTCCTGTGAAGTCTGACATTGTCTCTGTTATTCTTCACACCTACCCACAAATTTTGTTGCAGAATCTATCATCTCCACCACACTACACGGCCTCTATTGTTCAGCCTCATCTTTTTTTCACTGGTGTTAAGTATCCCTCCCTGCACTTCCTTCCCTCAGCTTACCATGGTAATCCTGATGCTTCAGAAATTTTTATTCTTCCTCCTCTACCCATTGGTGTAAATTTTTTCTAGCTTTCCCAGTAAGCAGTTTCTCTCCTCTTTGTTTTCACATTCATCTTCCAACAGCCAGCCCTTAATTTCTCCAGTCCTTGGAGCAGAGAAGGTGTTCATCCTGCTTCTTACTCCCACAAAATATGCAAAAGAAAGCTATGACTACAGAATTTAATAAGGGGCTCCAAATGTGGTGAAAGCACAAGTAGTGCAGAGGATAGGGACTAAATCATCATCGTAATTTTCTGCTGCTTGCTGTCAGAGTGAAGTGGCTCTGTGGGTCAGCTCCAGTGGGATGGCCAAATGACATTGAGTGAAAACTTGTAAATAAAAGGAGAAAGACTGAAAATGTAATACAGTGTAAACAAACTTGAACCCTTGATTTCCTTACAAACATGCATGCAGTGTTACTGGATCAGAGCAGAAAAAAATGAGACAATATGATTCTTCTTTCACAACTAGTGAAAGGGGCAAATAAACTGACATGAATATCATGTCATTAGTAAGATATAACACATAAAACTGAGAAGACATATACAATACACTATAATGATAGAAGAAATTCTACCGTAAGTAGTAGGAATCTATAGAGCCTTCTAATGACATGTATGCAAACAGGAAAATGATTCCTCTAGACTACTTTAAATTTACAATAAAAGTTGATGGTTTAACTACTAGTTAAGAGAGGTACTGCTGTTACCTATCCGAGTGCACAAGTTAAGGCTACCACCTTGAACCCAGCCTGTATGAAGTGCCCACAAAATTCTTTCTCCCATTAAAGGAACTGAACAACTGTTAGAAATTACTCCTCCAGGCAGGAATAGTCTGAGGAAAGCTAAACTATCCAAGTAAGATACTGCATTCATAATATTAACTTTATGGTCTGTCAAATCTGTATGGTACATCTTATTACAGCTTCATGAGCATGAGCTACTGATAATTCATTGTTATTTTCCCAGCCGTTGGATCAATGCTTCAACCTGAGACCTTTTAATACACTGGTGTTAAACTCCTTGCAAATCAGTGAGATTTCTAAACTTCAGATATCTACAAACTTCACATTTAATTTCTAGGTATTTTTCTCTTTTATAGGAAAATGCTTTTTATCCTCATTGGTACTTATAATCTTTTCCAACTACTTTGGAAACTAATAGTTCTTTGTGTAAAGAATTAAAATAAATCTAACGTGCTTCCTATCTACAGTGCCCTACTAGAAAATTTCTCCTTATCACTTCTTTTTTTTCTGACAGATTCAAGCACTGAAACGGTGTACAGGAAGTAATGGGGCATAGCCCAAGTCTGGGATGAAAAGTAACAAATCAGAAGAGAATATTGCTTGAAGTCAGTTTCTGTTGTGCTCATTTTTCCTGGATGTGTAAGGAAAGCTGACAGGCAGAATTGCTTGCCTCATAGATCACTGGGTGAACCTTGATGAGATGGACACGTGAAGGAACACACACAAAACAAATTTTAATGATTGCCTTACCATATTTTATTTGAGCTAACACGGAAGGTACACAGTAGCTTTAGGGTAGGTAAATAACATTTCATATGGTGTTCTTCGTTTAGGCAGATTATGAAGGACAACAAAGTGGTTTAGTACAGCAGCAATAACAGACAACGACATTTTATGCCAGGTTACAGGTCCAAAGCAACACTTCACCGATACGTGTTAGAGTAACACTTTATTACGTATCTTGCAAAAGTTACCATCTTCTCCTTCATTTCCTAGTAAAGAAATATCAGCAGACACTCTCTTTTGTGCAGCCTCAGTATCATTAGCAAGTTGAAAGAAGCTGGAAAACCGATTACTTTCTTTCCCCTTGTGGCAATCCTTTGAGAACAGAACTGTGACAGAGAAGAGAAGTATGACAACTAGTACACCACCTGTTTTATCTTGCACAAAAATCAGAAAAGCTGTCAAATAGCTCTCTTCCTCTGCAACAGAAGCATGCAGGAAGATTGTATGTGAAGGAGGAAGATGTGAGAAGATTTCAGAGGCTAATTACAGACAAAAGTTTTTTTATTATTAGATACTTGGATAGAAGAAATAATAGACATATGACTAAGAAAGCTTCAGCATTCAAACAGCAAATTTTTCTTCATGTCGAGTTAATTACCCATTTTGTATGGGAAAGCATTTTAATTTCAGAGTTACTGAGTAGTTAAACACCCCATGAAACAGGTATCAAGAACTGTGTGAAGCACTGAAACATCTGTGTGTTCATCTTGGGTAGTATAAATCAAGCTCTAGACTTTGGAATGTTAATTTATTAATAGAAAACAGAAATTGAGAGAGTTATAAATGTTAAAAGTAATTATGAATTATAATCTCACAGTAAAAGCTTGAGTCATGTAGATCTCTTGCACATGCTTAGCTTTAATCCCCTGATGTCAATGAGACTGCTCAAATGCTTAATGTAAAGCATGAGCAGGGCAGTAAATCAATTTGTTTATTTTAACATACCAAAACCCCAAGTTATTTCACCAATCAAATATAAAGCAAATATAAGACTGCCAATATTGTAGTTTACACGTCTTACATAAAATTCTTTTTTAGAAATGCAAGCCACAGACTGTTTATCCAAAATCATAAAATGTATAGTCATTTCAGTTGAGATTGCATAGCTTCTTTAGTACGCTGTTTGGCTTTATCATACCTGCATAATAGGTGCTTTTAAATTCTAAACATGCCACAGACCTGGTCCAAAAGAACTGAACAGATGTTTTAACAAAGGAATTTGCTTACTGGTGTCACATTAAGCTGCAACATCAGATTCCTGGCTCTTAGTTTCCTGCATAGGTGTTCATTACAGTTGAATGAAGCATTTCAGGATGAGTATTTATTTGAAATTGATTGCTCACAAAAACCGAAAAAAGACATCCTTTACTTTATTTACTTTGGTTGACTTCCTGTATTCTGTGCCATCATCACACTGAGCATTGTATCCTTGCTCAATTTACATTAGATACTTGTATTTTGGAATGTTCCTTTCCAACACCAAACTTGTGAGCTGCCATAAAGTATTCATGTAGGAGGATAAGATTAATGTTGAGAATACATGCTGGAGACGGTGAAAGAGGAACAAAATATAACTAAGGTTAATTTTTCATTAGAGGAGGGATTCTGTATTGAAACTGAACTATTTTACAAGAGTAAAACTTAAGAAAATATAACCAAATTTAAAGTAAGAATGGACATAGGATATACATATTTTATCAAAATTTAATAACTGGAATTATTTACATGGGAATGAGGCTAATTTTATGTCGCTTGGACTCTGTATGTAAGTTTAGATAGCTTTTTAAAATATGCTCCGTAACTTAGGAAAAAAGTTATAGATTTTCTCTTGTAATTACAAGTTTGAAATTCTATAGTAAGAGGACAATCAAAACAGTTATGGTGGTTTCTGCTGGCTTTAAAGATGTAAGAAATCTACATAGTCCTCTTGAAAAGTAAAAATTAATTTAGTCACTGTCTGTCAAACTTTAAATCTCTTCCATGGACAGATAATAAAGGCCTTCAATCTATGAAACACAAAGTGATTATCTATCTTGGGAAACATACAATTATGTTATAATTTATTGCAACAGTAAAAGTTAAAGGTAACATTCGCATTTAAATACAAATTTTATTATTATTACGTATTGTAATTACTGATCTGTTTACAACAGCATTAATATGATTCTTTTTTTCTTTAAAATATCTTTCAAATAAAAGAATACAGGTAGCCCTTTCTGTATATTCTTCTGCCTATTCATTTTAGGTATCTAACAAATGATCCCCAGTATTATTATCTTCTAATTCTTTATTAGGTGTATGCTACAGCACAAAAACTTTTTTTCTTGTGTGGAGTCTCATTGCAACTCTAAGTTTCCTTCCACCTCTATTAGTACAAAAGGAAGTCACATCATTACTTTGTTTTACATGGAAATTCACTCAGAATCCAAAACCAAGGGTAATAAAGACTCGTGTAGTTTCACCCTTATGTTATCTGAGTGTTTAATTAAAAAAAATAAATTGAATTTTCAAATAACATTGTATTGACAGCATAGAACTTTGGGATAGGCTTGCTCTAGATATACCTGGAGTCCCATTTGGAGTTTCAGATGGGTACTTCTTACCTCCCAGTAGGAAGATACAGTATAAAACAACAGTGAAAATATAATTTGAATTACAATTACTTCTCTATACCATCTATTTTAGAAATACAAGATAAGCAAGAAGTAGTACTATTAACACTACAAGTTGTTTTGGAAGTGTCACACATGCACGCTAAGAATAATGAAATCAGCAGCACTCAATTCTTTGTACCAAGAACAGAACGACATCTTAGAGTTGGAATTTTTTTTTATAAAAAATATAATTAGAAATGAGATGAAGCAGGACCTCTCAGATTAGGAAGTCATTTTGTTCTCATGTCATTTATGTGAAACAATGATTGTATGCTAAAGATCATACCATAATTCATTACCATTTCAAATGGGCTTTTTTTACAATCTATGTATATTCTAGCACTGCACAAAACTTATTCAATCCTAACGAAATGTTGCATTTTGATTATTTCACTTTCATATGTACAGACATTCAGTTCATACATGTTGCTGTTCTGACTGCTTAATGGCACAGGAAAATGCTGAAATATCCCTTATTCTCCCAATCTTGCATGAAAAAAAATCAGAAGTTTTATTTAGTAGGTTTTTATCTCAGGCATATCTACAACAGTGCTTTTCATATCAAGCATAGCTAACTCTTTTTTACATCAAGGTCATTAAGTTTCCTAAATTGCTCGTGAGTCCTGAACCTACTTAAATCAAGTAGTTTAAAAATGTGCTCTTACTATACACTTTCTTCTGAAAGCATATTCTAAACAAACTCATAAACTGCAGAGAGTAAACCTTTCAAAACTGCTCAGCTCACAGCTTTTCCATTAGTGTTGCTGTCAAATATATGAAATGAAAACCACAGAAATCCTTTCTGTTGGTGTATCAGGTGTCAGATATTGTCCTGCTAGTTAATCTCTGAAAGCAAGAGTGAAGCTTAATAAAATTATGGCTAGGATCCTTTGACATGAATCCTGCTCTTACCTGTAGATTATAATGTAATCCCATTATGGTCTTTCAATACCCTTTATCTAATATCAAAAGTGATGTTCCTAAAAGCCTTCTTATTTTTGAAAAGTAGTATGCATGATATTGTTCTACTGTTAGAGAATGTAACTTATCTCTAAATATCTTGAAACGTAGGAGTTCCTGAGTCCAGGTCTTTTATTAAAACTATCTATAATCTTCAGTTTGGAAAACGTTTAGATTGTCATTGTCAAACAAGTATGGCCACATCTGCTTGAAGGCTCGTTCTTTGGTTTCGACACCGTATCACTCAGCTTTTGGTGATCATGGGCTGAGTAAAAGGTTGGTCAGCAGCCTGACCGTCTCAGGGTGCAAAGTCATCTTCTCTTGAGTGATGTTTATGTATCTGCATTGTCCCTTTCCCTTTTGCTGTCAGGATGCTTCTCCACTCTTGACAGCCCTTCCCTTTCTTCTGTCCTTTTGCATCAATAGAGATGATGCAAGAAAATAATGAAAATTATTGTTTTCTTGTAAAATTAACAGCTTAGTTGTTGAACTTTACTTCATACTGCCACATTCTTGGATACGCTATAGAGAACTCAATGATTGTATAAATCAAAAAGTCAAGTACAAGTTTCAATTCACTGTTACATTTAGTATTTATTTTATGTATCTCCAGTCTTTCACCATTGTACTCTATGACATATAAACAAACTAAAAATATATATTTTTCAAACTAAAGTTCCTTAGAAAAGTAAGTAATAATAAGAAAGCTATCTGTACAACAAAAAAAATAGCTTTTTGATAATTGCAATGGCTAGTGTCTGCCACTACTTGAACTAAGAACAGAATAACCAATTGTCTTATATTACCCAACCTCACCAACATAAACTTGGAAGATAAAACTCTACTGTTGACTCCTTATAGTGTAAGGCTTTTCAGTTACTACTGTTTTCCAAAGCTACTGACAACACAATTTCTTCTGCTTTTCAGTTAGAAACAAAATACTTTTAAAATCAAAGATGAAGTTTCCATGATCTGATTTCTCTAACCCACAGAATGTTCAAGGAAAACTTGCAAGACACAAAGTTGTTTAATTTTTTTTTACAAAGCAACAGATGTTCTTCAAAAGATAACAGAGGCTGTGTCAAAAAAATTGTATCAGGATTTCAAAATATTTATGAAAAAGATAGCAATATCAAGCACCTAATGAAAATATTAAAAAGCATATGACCTTTCCTGATAAAGCCTCCTCATGGTAAGGCCATTACACAGAATATATTGTGGTAAGTTGGTTTTTTCCAGGTGTAAGGTGATATTAGAGTTCAAAAATTATATATATAGCAAGTAGATTATAAAACATTAAGGAACAAGAAATGTACGGTAAGAACTAGCTAAACGAAATGTATATTATGCTCAAAGCTCAAAAAGGGGCTATACAGGGAATACACCTTTAGTAAGGGCAGTTTAGTCTCAAGCAGTCTGAGAGAAATCCTAACCCTTTCCAAATAATTCAGGACAACTATACCTCTACTGTCAAATACCTAATTTCTCAAGGATTGCTGATGTTTGCTAAAAAAATGAGTTTCTGAACATAAAGATTCTTTTATAAGTTATTGCCTCTGAACTTTGACCCCCAACTTGGTTGCAGACACTCAATTATGCTTGTAAAGTACTTTGCCCAGATTTGAACAGAGGCTAGAATATGACCTAGCATTTTTTAAATTGTAGGACATGAAATGGAATAAGCATGCAAATAAGTCGTACTTCATATGCATTGTACTGATTTCAATGATGATTGACTTACTACACCAGCTTCATTTGTTTTATGCTGCCTATCAGCCTGCAGCAAGATCACGGAAGTCAGTGTAGAAATATCACAGTTTAGTCAAGAAAAACAATTATCTTTCACTTTTTCAAGCTGGTGAAGTTACAATAATAAGCTTTGGGGGAATTGATAATGAGCTTTGTAAAGGATTTAATTTTGTTGTTCTTTATTGGTTGTTCCCATGTTCTTTAGAAATGGCTTTGCTTCTTTTCTACTATAGCCTGGACACTCAAATATACCTATACACCCTCCCTCTGCTCAGAGAGGAGGCACTGAAAAAGATGACAAAAAAGCAAGCAAGAAAGAAGAGAGGTAAAGAGTCCACTAATTCCCTGCCCTTCATCTCAGGAAGGAAGCAAAGGAAATAAATGGGAAAATGAAACTGCCTCAGTCATTTTGCCTCATGCCTTGGAAAGCCACAATAATCTGCACAACACCAATTGTCGACCCTTACAGGAGGTGGAACTAATGAGTGTACCACCTTACCTACTACTTTTCTGCCTGTGAGTGAAAGAGTCAGAACTAGGCTTTCAGGGAGTATATCACAAATATTCTGCTCACTGAGATGAAAGAAAGGCTAGAGAAGGAGAAGGAGGAGGAAAAAAAATCACCAAACAGGAAGTATTCAAGGTTTATGCATGATCTTGGGAGGTAGAACCACAGGGTCACTCCACGCAGATCCCTCTACTAACTGTCGCTGACTGGGACAGGCATAAAACTAAAGAGAGCACTGACCTCATTTCTGTTGTCCCACCTGTCAGGGAGTAGTTGGGTCAGAAGCTGTAGTTATGCAGAATATCCTGCAGGTTCAGCTCCTGGGCTAGGATGAGAGCATTAACAAGCATAATGATGGTCCCATCAGCTGCTGCCCTATTACCGAGACAGTGAAGCTGCTCCAAGGCTTCACCTTCTGCCAGCCCTCAAAATATACACAGCTCCCAAGATGAACTCTCGCCAGCTTGGGGAGGGCTGCCATATGTCAAAACAAATCTTGTTTTAATCTAGAACAGAACCAGCAAAATTCAAGTTGCATGGTTCAGTGCATAAGCTGGGTTAAAACAGTAATATTTGCAGATATGTGTTGCAAAATAAGTAATCACCAAATTCTCTTCCCATTTAAAAAAAAAAAGGCAAGCAAACAAAAATCCACCAAAGAACCCACCAAAACAAAGATGAGAAATGAGTTTTTTGAGATTATTGTTTTACAGATTCATATATTAACAGCATTATTGTTTTGAGATTATTGTTTTATTAGATTATTGTTTTACAGATTTCAAATATAAAAGCGGCACTTTTGACTCGTGTAACTACTTCCAGTGCTGAGAAAAATGTGTTAAATGTTAATAAAGTGAAATAAACTTTCTTCTGTTTCAAGTGTTTTCCTTTTTGTTGTTGGTGGTGGTGCAGTATAAATTCTCATAGTAACTGTAACCTTCCACTCATTTTTCTACTCCTACAACAAGAATAGAACAAAATAAATGCCAGACATAATATAATATGCCATAACATAATATGTTATGGAATCACTATCATTGTTGTGTAACTGGTACTTCATGTGAAAAGGAGAAAATATCTCAGATGGAGTCTGCTGGGGATTACTCCTGCTTATATCTGCAAACAGTAGAAAATTTACATCTAATATCAGGTAATTACCTTTGAGTGGATGACTGAGCTAATCCCACTGTCTTCTGAGTTTCCAATTAAAAAAATAGGCTTACCATGTCCTCAGGATATTATTTCAGAAAATACAGCTCATTGGAGAGTCTATAAAATATGACCTATTAAAGATACCGAAACAGTTGAGTTCCTATACTCTAGAGAAGACTGAAAGGACATCTGTTAACAACCTTCAAATATGTAAAAAGTTTCTGCAAAGAGGAAAGTAAAGTACAAGCAGTAAACTGCTTGCCTGTGTTTTTTTGGGATAACACAGAGAGTAATTAGATAAATTGCAACAGGGGAGATTTAGCTTGGATATCGGAAACAACAGTTTAATGATATTCAAGTACTGAAATATAACACATAATGAAGTAGCAGAATCTTCATCACTGAACATTTTTAAGTACAAGTCTCTCATATGTCATGAAATGTTCATTTATATTTGATGGTTGATCAGTAATCAAGTGTGTTGTTGACAATTTTTTGAGCCAGAGATCAAGTGGGTTTTTAGAGCTATCTTCCAGTCCCATTTTCTACTATCCAAGATTAATTATAAAGCTAAAGCTATCTGTAGTGCTAGAAATATGCTGTAGAAGTCTGCAGATTCCTTAGCTTTCTGTATTTTCCACTTGTAATTCCATTAAAATCCAAATAACTCCAGTTTGGACCAATAGCCAGAACTACAGTGGGATCCAACAATGCTCCATTTTATGCTGAGGAAACCTAGATACTTACTGATTCTCCTAGTGCTGTCCATTGTGGGATTCAGGCTGTATTTAGACAGTGAATTTAGAGCTATGTCCAGACATGTTGATACATCTACGACTATGCCAGTGGTGGTCAGTGACTGGATACTTGCCTGCAGCTTTCTGCCCCACACATAGAGATGCAGAATTAGGGAGATGATATTTAATCAGTTCTTGTTCTAAAATTCATCAGGATGCAAGCAAAAACTGTATTTGAACCTGGGAAAGCTCCAGTTCCTGCAGTTTTGATCTGTCTTATACAAAACAGGACTAAGCAAGGATACCAAAAATGCTCCAAATTTTTTTTTTAAACTGGGATCCAGATTACTTTTATCTTTAAAATGGGGAGGTCATTGTATGTGCAGAAAAGTAGTAAAAATTGATACAATACACTGAAAAAATATTAGATTCAATAAGAATTCTACATCATTTTTCTTCTTTACTGCACTCTCTCTACTGTGTTTTATCCTAGCTGCTGTCTGTTTAGACTGTTTTCCAGGGATAATACATTCTAAGATAATAAACCACATTTTAATGTGCACATACACACATGTAACAAAAATGTATATTTTGGATAGTAATGATATAATTCTGAAATTCCTGAGGAAACTGGATCTTTTTTGTGTTCTGATGAGGTGCACTGAATGTATCATTTTCATGCTCTGCCCATTAGATATCAAACTGCTTCTGCAACAAGACTGTATCTTTTAATGAAAACTGTACAAGAAGTCAATGTTATCATTAGCCCTGTTTCTTTATTTTGCATATTAAATAAGATTTGTTTATTGACATTTGTAAAGTCTAAACTGATCAAATAACATTAAATTGTGAAATATATATTCAATTACATAGCTGTTAGATTCCAATGTCTGTGTAATACAAGACAAATGTTTCTTCTCTCAAGATACACTACACTTCAGTGGCCTGAGATTATTTTGCAATCAGAAGCAGAAAACTGAGTCAGGTATTTTCTTTGATGTACATATTTACAGAGCTCATCCTTACACAACAGCAGATATAGTTCCATAAGCAGCCCTGACACCGATAACCTTCTTTCCAAGTAAAGGTAAGGGAAGCACTGTTATCCTGCATTACAAAGCAGCTATTGGATTGTTTGTCTCTCCTGGTTCTTTTAGAAATCAAAATTGCTCAGAGAAGAATAGCTCCTCAATTCTTCAAACAATGTTGTGGCATGAGCCCCCACCCTGACAAAGACCAGGGCTTTAGGATCGCTTCGTTCTTACTTTTAACACCCTTGCTTTTCACTCTTTACAGTGACTATGGTCACATGCAGCCACTCAGGTGAGTGCCAACCATCACATATGTGACTATGGTCACGTATACACCTGGGTCAAGGAATAAGGAAGTTAAGAACCTCAGCCAATAACAGCTGGCATGACCATATCTGACCACAGATCAGATTAGACTAGGGTAGAAACGGAGCCCCATCGGACGGCATTTTGGGCCAGTCCTCCTTGGAGCATCAGGTCTGTAGTCAAGGACTCTCCCCTTGAGTTTGGACGCTTATCAAGGAGACTCCTTGAGATTGAGAGCACTCATCTTACAGGTGAATGATTGCACATTTGGGGCATTAGTTCTAAAACGTAAATATTCTTAAGTCATCTGTGTAGTATTGATTCTTCTTAACATCATTGAACCTGTGGTTTACCAATGTTCATTGGAGCGCTAAGGCAATTTTGATTGGAATAAATGTCACTTAGCATTTTGCACCTGTCTAATTTAATTGTGTGGGTGTCTCTGTGACAAATTTTTTCTTCTTTCTCTCAGTTTTTGGACTTGAAGTATTTCTCTTCCTCAAAAGTCCCTGAGTCACAGTCTGCAAAGATCTACCTTGATGTTTACTCTGTTATTTTGAGAAGCACCTCTGCAGTTCAGAAGAACTTCTCAGGTTTTCCTGGTAGATAGTAGAAGGTCTGAGTGACACATTAAATGTTTCTTAATGAACTATCCAGCTGCACATTTTCTATTTTATAGCAGTCATATATGCATGTGTGACTCCAATGTGGGGGACTAAGGGCTCTTTAAACATAACATATTTTTAGCATAGGACTGCAGCAAAAAATAATCAGGGAATGTAAAATAGCGAAAACAAGTTTGCATTTTTTTTTTTATAGTAATCGTGAAAAGAAGTAGTTTCCCATGTGTACTTCACAAGCAAGTCCTATGATGTCTCACAAATAAAAGACTTTTTCTTTTTTTCCCCTTTTTACACTTCAAGGAAAAGAAAAGCAAAACCAATAATCGTCTTCCCTTACCTCTTCCTCATATGCTGTTACGGACATACTTGAAAGCAAACAATCTGTAAAGAGTGACGGAAGAAACAATGCTCTATGTCCATTCTATTTTTCCTTCTGTCTTCTCTTCTTCACAAATTTGTGCAAATATTAAATACAAATGAAATTCTGTTTGAGTTGAATAAACTCTGCTGCACATGAACTTTCTGCAATCTATTTCCCAAAGACTGCCTCACATCAAACATCAATGTAAACTGCTGTTTCTAACAAAGGTTGATAAGGTAATCTGCAGGCTACAATATCCTTACTGAAAGCGTATATACAGAAATACTGCAGGAAAATTTTGAATCATGGGTTTTCTTATTCCAGCTGGAGTTTAGAAGTAATAGAAGCTTCGATATTCCTGTTAGCCTTGACCTCAAGCTATTTCCGGCCAAAGAGAATTAGGTGAGTTTGAGCAACATCTACATGCAAGTACAATCATTAATGTTTAGCTTATTATTTTTTTAAGGTTCAAATATCAATAGTCTGATATTACAGGTTTCAGACTGACTCAGTCTTGTATGACTTGTCAAGATTGATAGAACACAGCTCTTCTCTGTTAGTTAAAAGTTAGCATTGAAAACATCAAGATATTTCTATATTAACAACTACTGAGGTTTGATAGAAGCAGACTAGTAGAGTGGAAGACTCTGTGCTGAGAGCCTGACATCCACACCACACACATTTCATTATCCCTTTTGTGTAGCAGTATATATACTGGAGCAGCTCTGGACCATTCTCAAGAACAGACTTCCAGTAACAGCTAGAGAGCGCTGTGTTGCAGATCCTTTGGTGAGGTTTCATCTAAGAGGAATCCATGCCTCAAGAGCACTCTGTGATGCAAACAAAGTGGAGTAAGTGGAAAGAATTGGGAATTTCATTTCTAAAGCTCTTTGCTGCTCCGAATTAAATTGCTAATGCAGAAGCACTCTCCACACAGCTGGCACATTTTTCTATATTTTCCTACATTTGCTTCTTCATTTGAAATTCTAGCAGCATAAAAAGGCACTGCAAACACTTTCTTTTTAGTGGATCTTGGTTTCAATGTTTATTTCATTTATTTTTCTATTATGAATTTCTATTAAGAATTTGAGCGCTTCAGTCCTAAATGAATAGATTAAAGAATATAAATGCAAACAGATTACTTTGAAAAGATTACCAGGTTTGTGCACACATTAGGTTGCAGCAGTACTTTCACAGGGTTGTTTAGTGGATGATTTCACCGTGAATGTTGGACACTGAAATAATCTCTTAAGTGACCAGTCATCCAAGAGCAGAAACATCTGAGAGGCATAACAGCACATCATATCAATGATCAGTGACCTACGAAGGTCATAAATATACTGTAACTGTCTATTTTGTCTAAAATCTGCTTACTAAAGGGTATACCAGAACCATAGACTGCAGCAAAAAGTCCATAAATATGAATTCCTATGATGGATGATGACTATTTGGTATGAGCTGTTATCTTTTATTAGGACAGCAATCTGCATTTTTAACACCCAGAGCATTTACCCAGATAAATTTCCTTGAACACCAGGATATGAACGTATTTCAAAATCTTTTAACTTGTTCTGTTTTGGGGTTTTTTGACAGAATATTACTAATTCTATTCCTTTGAAAATTCACATTGAATTCTATGGTGATGTACTGTAGGGCATTTATATTTAATTTCCAAATCATAACTTTGGGGTCGTGATCATGTTTGTTTACTCACTTTCAATAGACACAAAAAAAAAAAAAAAGCTGGGATAGCTTGAGAATTGCTGTATTAGTTCTGGATGACTTATCCAAACTTCCAAGGTTTGCTAACAATTTCAACTTTCTGTTGAAAAAGTATTACTGATCAGCCAAAGAGATCACAGCCAGGTCTCCTGTTGACTAGGTAACTGCTATTAAGACCCTTAGAACTGTATATCTACCTAAAGGTGAGTCAAGTGAAGAAAATTCCTAGAGAAAAGGCAGAAAATCATGAATGAAACAATATTATTTCCTTCCTTTTTACAGCTCCAGATTTCGTCAGAATGAGAGAGGGGGGGAAAAAAATGTTTCTGTGAAATCATACTCCCTCTCAGACTTCCTCCCTCCAGTCTTAATTATTTACATAGATTAAATGTAGCAAATAATTTCTGCATTGAACTCCACTGGAATCAAGAGAGACCAAGGCAGAATAATGGAGCATAAGAAAGCCAGTGTTTAGACTTAGATTTATACAGGTCAATTTCCACAGATTCTAAAATGTATACAACTATGATTTATTTATTTATATGAGGATACAGCAGGTAGTTAACATATCAGTAAGAATTACTACCTTTAGCAGCCTCAGCACTTTGTTGATGAAATGACGCATCCTTCTGCCTTGCTAATTCCAGCCGTATAATAAATGTCGTTGTAACTAATCTATGATACTGTTGCTTGTGCTGCTTACCCAATGTACTCAATCTTTGGGCCCCAATCAGATGGCAAAAGACATGTACTACTCAAAGTTAGTACTTTGTATCTGCTTTCACAGAAATGTAAGAGCTACTACATGTCAACTCACAGTAGCCAGGACTCACTTCATTAGGCCAACCCGGCTCTGACTAGTCAGGAGACTTTAATATAGTGGATCTTTATGTTAGCGTAGCTGTGGTTTCCCCTACACTTTTCAGTTTTAGACATAACATTTCCCTTATTATAAGTCTTACAGGCAAATAATAGTGATCCTGAAAATTCTAAGGGGCTTGTCTGATCATGCTTAAATCTCTAGTGAACCATCCTCTGCAGTTTAGGAAATGAACAATTTAAATTTTTCAAGAGTGAGAGTGAAAGGTTATGCCAAAGGAAAGCAATTTAAAAAGAATCACTATGACACCCTGGGCAAAAAAAGGCACAGCAAATATGGATCCTTTCTCACCCTAGATAGCATTATGTTCTTCTTATTACCATTTCTTATTCTGTTCCACTGAACCAAAGAGTTTCAGTTCTGTTTGGACAGGAATGGAACTTGATGCAGCAATGGGTTTTCATTAAATTGAACTTACAGTAGCTTATGGAGACCGCCAACAAAGCATAAAGAGAGAATTAACTGAGGCCTTATTGTCATTGCATTGCTTGAGCCAAGTATTCACTGGAGCTCACTCAGGAGAAAACAAATAATATATTGTAATGATTTCATCCTAGCTTGTCAAGCAGAAATAAATGCAGACATTGAATCTCAGGGAACCTTAGAGAAAATATAAACAGGAATAAGCTCTACCATAGTGTAACTTTCAGGAAAAAAAAAAAAACAAAACATTGCTGTGGAAGAAATACATTTCAGAAAGCAAGGCCTGTTATAGTTCCTCTGTTCCTTAGTAAAAGACAAATGTTTGTATCCACAAGAATTTAGTACCATCATAAAAGACCTAAATGCTGGTAACTGCTTCATATCCAACTGTTAGAATTGCTGAAAGTTATGCCAGTTTGCAAGACCCAGATAAATCATAGACTTTCTCATTACATTTTATGACTCTTGAGCTATCCTCCCCTCTTTTTTAATGAGGCTCTCTTTTTCTCATCTCACTACTGATCAGATAGTTTCACTTGTCAGTGTGGACAGAACAAGCTATAATGGGAACTTGAGTGAGCTATAGGCTAAAAATGTAAAACAGAAGGTATAAGTGGGCATAGAAATTAGCATAACAGAAATACAGTTATTGAAAAAAAAATTACTATTTTTCTAATAATAGACAAGAGTCAACCAGGCACATTGTGTGGTGTACAAACACCAGGCAGCAGAGTTACAGAGAAAATAAAAAAGATAGAAGCATTATAGACATGAACAACATGAGCATCAAATGTATTAATTCAATATGTTTTCAAGTTAATTCTGTCGTGGTTTTGGGAATGGTAGGGTTTATTTAGCTAGGACTAAATAGTGTAAGGGAGGCTATTTTAAGAAAAGTCGCAAATTTTGCCTTTAACCGGAAGCTTTGCTTGGAGCTATCCATCTCTCCTTTCGGACCTCTCTAAGTCCCTGAACGTTTCCACCAGGTACAATCTAGTCCCAAGACCTCTTTCTTTTTTTTAGTCTTCTCCAGATGGGCAACATTTTTTAAAATATTGTCTTTAACATTGTCTAATAGGAGTTTACTTATCCTGTTTTGATTACCTCATCCGTGTGTGGTAACTTGCAAGAATAAAATCCTCCCAGACTCCCATAACAATTCTCACTCTTAGCCACAAGAGAGGTTATTTTCAATTGGCTTCCTGGCTTCTGCACACATAAAGGTGCCTGTTGTGTTGACCAGAGCAATGCAGATGAACCTTCATTCTCACATGGAGAAGGCTTGAGTATTTTGGTTGCTGTAAACCACTTCTCAGTTTTGAGGCTTCTTCTCTTTAACCCATGAGTCCTCATTCTCAGATTGGACTAGGGGAGGTTTAGATTGGATATTAGGAAAAACTTCTTCACTGAAAGAGTTGTCAAGTATTGGAACAGCCTGCCCAGGGAGGTGGTTGTGTTACCATCCCTGGAAGTACTGAAAAGATGTGTAGATGCGATACTTAGGGACATGGTTTAGTGGTGGATTTGGCGGTGCTAGATTAATGGTTGGACTCAATGACCTTAAAGGTCTTTTCCAACAAAAATGATTCTGTGATTCAATTGAGCTGAGTCAGTAGACAGAATGCTCCTACTTTAGAAAGCTTTTTCCAAAATCAGATTGTTTTATAACTTCAGAAAATGCATCTACCTTTGCCACAGAATTATGTTGATTAATCTTTTGATTCTAACTGACTTGAAATAAAAGAGTAAAGGTATTTTGTGCTGTAAGAACCTGTTTATACTGTGTAACTGTTCCTCTTCTCTGATAAGAGTTCACTCAGCAAACTTCACGTTTAGGACTTCAAAGTAGCAGTAAAAAAAAAAAAATAAAAAAATCACAAAACAAAACAACAACATCATCAACAAAAAAAACTCATAAATCCACAAAACCATTGCCCTGGCTAATCTTGCATGACAATTGTAATCAAGAGCTAGCTAATTTGGATTACAAAATCAGCTAATCTTAGTGTAGGTTTATACCTCTCATCCTATTGTTGAACATGGCATCTAGGCGGTATTGTATAGAACCATAAACCATCTTTTCATAAGAGAGGAAAGAAGAAGCAGAAAGTAACAAAGTAATAAACACTAGACAAAACCTGATCTCTTCTCGAGGTATCTAAGTGCAGACTCCTTAAATCTAACTCTCAGTTTGTGAGTCAAAGAAAACCGAAAATGGAAAAAATGGCACCTCAGCCAGTCTGGGAATAACATTGCAAAGAACTGGAAAATACTTAGACAGCAATTTGAATTATATTTAATGGCAGTTTGTGCATAAAGTGAAAGTGAAGGCATCAATCTTTTCACATGTTGCAGGAAAAGCAACATTTAACATTTACAATAACTATAGTTTTCAGAAGAAAATGTAAACTTGAATACAATGGTAAATATCTTGTACTTCAAAATGAATCAGCTTTGAACAGCTCTGTTTCTCTGTGTGCATGAGCAGACTGGGCAAAGACATCAGACCTGAATTGAAGGCACAGTCAAGTGTGTGCAGAGTCACTAATAAAATACAGAATGATCAGTGGAATTACAGAGATGTTGTTAACGGAGAGGCTGTCTGTTGTGCAATAAACTATGGTAGACAAAATCTTGCAGATAACAGCAGAAATTGTTAAACAAACAAAATCAAATCTAAAAGAAAGGGTATTTTTGTACCAAATTATGTAAGAAGAGGGAATAGTCTGAAAATGGGAAATATCCAAAGGTGAAATCTACACAAAAATATTGAAATGAAATATTTATCAATTACAGAATTTAGTGTTATCTTCTACCTAGGCAAAAATTCTGTACCCACACAAATCTTGTAAATAAAGAACACAGAGTTTTATTGTCATGCCAATAAGCAATCAAATGTACTAAAAAATCTGCATTAAAATTAGCACCTAAAATGTTGTATTTCTTAAATCTTTCCCAGTTACTGAGATTCTTCATAGCTCATCAGCTGGAAACAGACACAACAATTCAAGGTGCTGTGAAATCCTAAACTGTGGTTAAACATTAAGCTGCAGTGCTATAAAACACACATTGTTAGACTTCTCAGATTTCGTGATCTTATTTTTCATATTACCTATGTGATAGCTAAGTATATTTTTACCTAGCCTTGATGTTTCAGGAAACTGAAACTTGCAACTACTTTTCATTACCCACCATGTAGGAGCCAGTTATCACAATGAGAGCCCTTTGTTTCACTTGGTTTGAGGACTAAGTCAACCGGGTTACTCAGATCATCATCAACTTCAACTAGTTCACTTGACTTTGCTTTGAAATAATTGAGCGATCTCTGTGTTTCCTTTTCTTAGGAGAGAGAATCAGCAGAAAGCTGTGAGGAGCAGCTGAAGAACAATATGGTCTTCAATATAAAAGAACAATATGGTCTGCTGCTCGAAAAGTAGACATGTCCCTTTGGTGTACTGTCTTAGGTTATATTGGCACAGGATGGTTTTGAACATAATTGTTCAGACAACTTCTGTGATTCCCTATTTCTGTCCTTGATTTCTAACAAATGCCCATGAAAAGACTGAGAGGCTGTATTTGAAGGTTAATAAACGTGCATATGTTACTATTAATGCAACAGAAGCTTCTTTTTTGGAGGATTTATCCACAAAATATATTGCACGAAATATTAAGCATACATATTACATACTCTGTAATAACCTAGTGTACTTTTTTTTTAATTAGTTAAAAATTAAATACCACTGAGAAGATACAGGATATGCATGGAAACACAGAAATGAGAAATCCAAATATTCAAGTTAAGCATCTATCTGGGAAATGACGGTTCCATCTCAGTCATCAGTTCAAAGGTGATACAAAGGAGGGATAAAATAGGAATACAGTCAGTTCCCCATCTCTAGGATTTGGCAAGTGTTTGTGTCTAGACAAAGAAATTTAAACCAAGGACCAACCTGGGTCCTGTACTTTTATATTCTTTGTCCTCAGTAAAAGGAAACTATTAATTATTTCTTTTATTAATTGTCTGGGAGCATTATTAGTGAGTATCTCTGAACAGCCTTTTTAACACATGGAAGTAAAAGGAAGATAAAACAACCAACTGTTCCTAGGTTCAATATTTTAATTTCCAGTATTTTTACTTATATCAAATATTCAAATATTTTATTTTCTATCACAACAAAAAAGGAATTTTCTGTACTTCACCTAGTAATACTAGATTATCAGTGAAATTCCTTGAACTGGTTCGTCATAACTTTATCTGTTGAGAATTTTAAGTGTAAATATGGACAGTAATACACTCTATTCAAATGAGATGGTTTTACAGGATACTTGATTTTCCAGAATTTTTTAGCAATATATTATTAATATATGTATCATCAGATTCAAATCTATTCTTATTTTTGTATTTCAAATAATTTCCTGCTGGTTAGAAATTTCCACTTAGTTATTTCAGTGAAAATGTTTTAAAAAAATTATCTATTCAGAATACTTAGGTAACATGAGGTGTTAATTTTAAAGTTCTGATAGCCAATATTATAACTAAACAGACGATATTCTAAGACCAGGACTGGGGACTGTTTGGAAAAATAAATAATTAAATTATATTCTTTTTATTTTGCACTTTTCTAAAAATATACAGACATGTTTAATAGTCACTTCTTAAATAATCCATGATTAGTGCATTCATGTACATGCACAATATTTAAATAACATGTGATGTATGCTTAAAATGCTAATATGAGAAAAAACTGCACATTTCATGAATGTTCATATAAATTTTAAAATACTTTATCTTCAGTTGTATTTCCTTTATGTTTTCGTTGCACAGCCAAATATTTGCAAAATGCATTTATGAATTATGAAACCTGAATATTCACAAGTGAATTTCAAAAACCAGTATTAGCAGACAATCTAATCAATTGAAGCTTTCACACACAACTCTTCAACCTTAAAATAGGAATTCTTTTCAATCAGTTGTGTTGGTCACTCTGAAGGAAAAGAAAAACACCACATAGCTTTCCAGTTAAGAGACTTTAATATTTTTTTTTGTGTGGTATTTGTAAATGAATCATTCTCAAAACAAAGAATGCACTGGGCAATTTGATAGAGCAAGCACTTCTGTGTCCGCTACAAAACTAATTCCTTGCCACTGCTAGTGCAGGGTAGTTCCAAAGGTGGCTCTTTCTCCTTCTCCTGCCTGCTCCAGGCTGGACTGGAACTCCTTCCTGGGGAAGGGGAGTGATGTAAATCCCAGCTCCTAGCCCAAAGCTTAGACCCTCGACCACATGCTTTGACCTTATCCCCAGCAATGGATGCAGCTTGTTTGGCAGTCCATCCTGTCCAAATAAACAGTATACTAGATGTTGTTCACTGAAGAGACTATACACAGCTGGGGGGGGGGGGG
>VZSC01000708.1:208035-223690 GCA_013398225.1 Steatornis caripensis | reverse complement strand
GGGGGGGGGGGGGGAAGACGGAAGACTTCAGGAATAGTTTAATTCTGCTAAATAAACTATTCTTTATCAGTTATTCACTCAGTGCGAGATATTATACAAGCCTTGTTTATTTTGTCAATTATGTGTAATCTTTCCATACACAAGATACATTTATCAACATCAAGCATGATGAATGTTGCTGGGACCAACCTGCCTGCACAAAGAATTAGATGCCTTCCATCCAAGGAGTGGAAAATTCACTCTTTCAATCACATTTTGTGTAACCAACCTAATTTGAGGTATCATTTCATTTTCCCTGAACTGTTGCTACCAATTAACATAGAACAAATTTGGAAGTTTAAACTATTTTTTTTTTTATGAATCACAAGATGTTTTTAAAATCAAGATGAATGACTTCTCTGATTTGTATCTGAAACACTCTACAATATATAGCGTGTAGTGTAAAGATAAGGTAGAGCTATTAATACACCAGAGCTCTTTCTGTAAAGACATTAAAATAAATGTGCATTAATAACATTTTAATAAAAACTGACGTTATTCTACCCATGACATTAATGCTTTGACATAATGGCTATAATATTTTCTATATAATGTGATCAAATGATAATTAAAAGGAAATGGGCAAGCAAATGCATTACGAAGAAGGGGCCATATATATTAGATCATGTCATTATTAAAACAATAACAAAATGAACTCATACATTAAATTATGAAAAATATAAAATTTGATACTCTTATTGGCTAGAAATGTTTGCCATGCATTTTAACAACATTGTGATGACTGAAAAAAAATATGACATACTTGTATATCTTTCCCTTGCTTTTCCAAAGTATACAATTCATGGTTTAGAAATGAAAAGCAAATTGTTCTTTCTGACATATTTCTGAGTCATATTATTAATATCATTATTTCCTACTTTGTTTTTTAATTGTATGACTTTTAAAATGTGTGTTCTGTGAGTGGGAAACAACAACAGTGAACAATCACTCTGTAGTATCCAGATGTTTCTCTAAGAAAACATAAGAAGTACACAATACAAGACCTTTTGTAGTAAAAACTGATTTGTTCATGAATTATTCGAGAAAGAGCGAATCACACCAACATTGACTACTGTAAGACTTAGGCTTGGTGTATGCTGAACATCTGGCCATCTTTGTCAACTGTGGCATCTTGGCCTTGCTAAGCCTTTTCCAAGCTATGTCATCTCCATAAATATCTTCAAAATTTCTATTTTATTACAGCCGTACAGCTATGCCATTCCATTGTAAAGATCTTGTGAGTTTCTCATTATAGCCTTCTGTTCTTTCTGTTTTAATGTCAAATATTATCTGTATAGACTTTGCTATGCCACAAACCACCAAAAATAATCTTTTTTTTCTTCAAGTGTTAATAAGATCCGTAAGACTATCTGCAGAAAGAGCACATCCTAAAAATGAAAAGAATAAGAGCAGTCATGGGTTTGTTTTCTTGAGAATACCTGCCAGAAACCTATTTTAAAAAGCAATGAAAATATAGAAAAATAATTGAGATGATCAGCCTGATAATTTTTCTCTTTGCAGGTAGCATTAGTCATTCTCAGACTCATTCACTAAGTACTTCATGCATTGTTGAATGTTTGGACTTTTTTATTCTTCAGCAACAAGAGAGTATATTAATTGTGATGGTTCCTCTAATTGCTCTACAGTTCTCAGAGCAATGAAACCATCTACTCGCTTTTGGCCTTTACTTTTGGGAGAGGTAGCATTTAAGTGTGTATGAGTCATGGTTTTATTGGCCTCACTTGGCAATATGGGATGTTTTTCTGAAAATTTGTGTCCAGTTCTTCCTTATCTGTCTTTCTTACTGTCTGGTCAATCCAGTGAGTAAACTTCTTGATTCCAAAGCCTCAATACAGCAACTTTATTAACTTCTTCAGAATGAAAGAGGTCCAAATCGATTTCTCCTCAACATTAAATATCCAAGAAATATGATGGATTTGATTCAAAATATTGATTTTGAATCAAAGTATATTTTTTTCCAATCTTGAAGCATTTCATGACAGCCTCAGACTTTTTATTAATTATTTAATTAAAATAGATTGCTTAATAAAATTAAATTGATAAATCATCCTTTCCTTCGTGGAGTTTTTCAGTGGGGAAATTTTCAAAGCCAGCAGTTCCAGCAGTTTTTACCAGTCTGTCATCTGAGGAAGAACCCAAGTCATAGACAATAGGTTTTCCAAGTGAGCTAATCTACACAGTTCTAGCAAAGCAAGCCAAACAGAACAAACACATCTGTATGTGATCACAAAGTAATTTACCAATATTTCAAAGTACTTCACCCAGTGGTTATAACCTCTTTGTCTCCTCTAGGGCAGACAAGACCTTACTGTAACATTTTACCTTTAATATTGGTAGCATCACTGTAAGATTTACTGATTGCCCACTTGATGTCACGATCACCTCATTTTCTTTGGAGTTTCGTTTAAGAGCATAGCGACCTACTGCCGTTCTATTGTACTGTGTACAACTTATATGACACTAAAACACCTCCAGGTTCAATGTGCGCTATTGAGAGTAAAATAAACTATACCCATAGGTTCTCTTTTGACTATTTAATGCCATAGAATAAGCTCAAAAGGAGAAAAAAATTGATAAAACAGGAAAGTAGAATCAATTCTGTCATATTTCATGTGTAATTTAGTTTGGAAAAATGTATATTTGGAAGGGAACATCTAAGATTTGACTAGGGAAAAAAAATTATCAAAACAAATGCAGACAATAAAAGTAAACACAAATCAAATAAAACAATAATTGAAATATCGAAGTGTGTTTACCTGAGCATTTTTAGATATTTTCCATATTATATTTTTTCAATTAAATACAAACTTGTTTATATAAATAAAAAAACTGCACAAAAATGCTTTTCTATTTTTCATTAATTAGATGATGAAAATAAAAACCTTTTCATTAGATTTGGAACAGAAGCTGTGGAAGGCTTTTACCAACACTTAACACTAGTTATCAGTAATAAATGAAAGCAAAATAGTACATCATGAGACGTCTCAAGTTTAAAGTTCAGTCAAAGAACCTTTAAAACTTTGGCAAAATTGTCCTTGAGAGTGAACTGATGGTACACACTTTATCTGGATTGTAATGGAAAAGAAAATAAAAGCATGGAAATCTAAGGGTTTTGTTTGGGTTCTGTTTGGTTTTGTTTTTTTTTAATTTACTGCAGAAAGCTAAAACGTTATAGTCCTGAAATATGTAATTTTTTGGAATCAAATAGATGTGCATGTGGTAGGCAGGCAGAAAGGACTCAGCAGAGAAAAACAGGGAGTGTTGAGATTGGCTGGGGCCACATGTAAGTCCAACACAATCTGCAGCAGCCCTGGATAAGCACAGGGCAAATGTTCACTTGATTCTTAACCAATGTGGTTATTACATTCTCCCTTAAACCACGGGTGTAGGTGGTCCTGTGCTTCTATTTCAGCTTTAGTGGTTGAAGTCGGTGTTTAAATTCACTTCTATTGCACTTGTTTCAGTCAGCCAGAGCATACTGCTTGAGGAAGTAATTTTTTTTCATTGTCACAACTGTTTGCTTCAAAGCGTATGAGTCATTCCTGTGGGTACAACTGAGAGAATAGCAAGCAATCAACCAAGTAATTTTAACTTAATAGCCTAAGAAGCAGTATGATCAATCCTAGGGTAATGACTATAGCTTTTCAGATTATTTTACACTGATTTTTTATGATCTTTTGACCATACCCTAATTTGATTTAACATATGGTTTTCATTGAAATAGAGCATCTTTTTGTGTAGACGAGCTTATGGTTGTACAATTTCACTTTCCCTTTCAAAGAAGATGGAAAAAAGAGCAATTTACTGCATGCATCAGTAATAAATGTATCCCTTGTAGTTGGCAATTCTGATGTTTACTCAGACTCACTTTGTTCATTTGCTCTTCCCTGGGCATGTTTCATATAACTTGTACAAAGATCTAAGTCCCCTGTGTGGGAATACAATCTGAACCACTTGAAGGTCTTTAGAAATATATATAAGAGAATCACAGACTGTCAGGGCCCTGAGGGCACTAACTGAGGTTAAATACCCTGATGAGCCTTCACCTGTAACCCATACTCACACCCGCTGCTGAGGAGTTCCTTGAGACACAGGCTACAGTCCATTTGGTGGATTATGTTGTATCATCTACATCAAACTTTTATTCACAGACCCAAACATACATTCTGTACAGGTTTTGCGATGTTTTGACCCTTGCTTTTTCTTTTCTCAATCAAAGATATTGAGAAGAGGTGTTATCTCCTATCCGTGGTGCGTGTTGATGATAAAAGGCAGGAAGAGTGTCCCAGGTGAGGGAAAGCCACTGAGCATACCCTGTTCAGTGATTCATTTTCTGTAGAACTGGGAGGTGGCTGGTTGAGGCCTTATAGTGGTCTTGGACTACTTAAGTTAAAAGCGCTTTAATTTGGATGGGTTCATACTAGAACCCCAGGCAGTGATCCCAGACACACCATCCATAACAAACCCTAACACCCTTCAGCTCCTTCTTCTGACTTTTGGCATCTAAGAATGAAGCTGCAAACCCAGGATGTGGAAGAGTAGTGCTAGACCTTCCTAAAAAATTGTTACAAGTTTAGTGATCATAGTTGCCAAATTTCTCACCTGAAAATAGTGGTGTTTAAGGCATCTTTCCCAAACTATCTCACCCTAGGTTATGTTATAGGTGAACCAAAGGATTTCAGGATGGAAACAACTTACACAGAGCTAGACAAGTCACTTTCCTGTGTTTCTATAGAAGCTGTAAAATAAGGGACAATTCAGTCTTTCCTTCAAGTCAGAAGTGCCTTTCACCTTCACAGAAATCATACTGAATTCTTGTTCTGGAGTCACAGCTTCCAAAGACAGATTAATTATAAACAGTTCACATTGTAGCACATTGCACATTCAGCATCAGACACTGCCATTGCTTTGGTTTAATTCTGTGTTTGTAAAGAAAAATCACTACACGTGTGTCACAGTTTTAAGTTGGGCTGGCTATTAAACAAACAACAGACGCTCTTTAACCCCCTGCCTCCCCAAAAGGGGGAAAGAGAAAAGGGAAAGAGATTTATGAGTTGGAAAAAGGTTAAAACAGCTTTAATCAAACTACAATAATAATTTATAATAATAATAGGAAAAATAATAATGCAATATATACAAATATGTACAAAACCAATATCAAGCTCCCCCACCACCAATGATGAATACGTCACCAGGACGCTGCAGGGCAGGCCCCAGGAAAGTCCCAGACTGTACTCAGCAGCAGGCAGGAGCTGGATTCAGGAATGCAGGGATCAGGATCAAAGGCAGAGAATCAGACAGAGTCCTCCTCGGACTCTGGCCATAGGAGAAAAGAGAGAGACCCTTGTGATCCCTCAGCTTTATACCGAGTATGATGCATATGGGATGGAATATGGCCTTTGGTCAGTTTTGGGTCACCTGTCCGACCCGCTCCTCCCCACTGCAGGTGTGACCACTTCTGTGCTCTTTCAGTTCCAGCGCACAAGAAAGTTAGCAGAAGCAAGCATCGACCTTGGTCTCCATAGGAATAACTAAAAGCAAGAGTCTTTCTGCATTGCATTCCTACTGATGTTCCAGCACTAACTATAAACACCGAGCCTTATCACTGCTAGAAGCAGACACTGTCTGGGAAAACATGCAGTTAATTTCAGAGAGTGCAGCTTCTTAGAAGAGACTTAAATAAAAAGCAAAGTTATTGAAAGAAAATTGGTTCTGTCCTCGCCAAACCAGGACAACATGTGCTCGATATTTAGTTTTTCTCAAGATTGACTTATAAATCTGAAATAGTACTCCAGTTCAGAAAAAGAATTTAAAAAATCCTCAGCCTCTTTTCTGTATCTTATGAAAACTGAGTCCCCTTGTGGAGTTGCCCTGCCCACTTCTCTATCATTATATCAGGCTGCAGATGATTCTATTCTCTAGGTTTTCTTAACGAATTCAAACTAGATCTTGACACCTCCAAACATTCTTCAAATAAACTTCTTACTTTTGACCATGGTGTCTTGCTCCTGTGATGTGCTATATGTGCTAGATTTTGTTGCTAGGGCACATGGAATTTGTGGCTTCATTATATTCGAAGCTTAAGCAAACATTGAAGATCCTTTATTTTGATGTACTACATAGTTGCAATTTACTTCAGTATTTTTCCAAAATATGTCATTGACCTAGTTTGTGATATTGTACCCAAATTACCTGAAACTCTGGTATTTGAGACAACTTTTGCTTTGAAATCACGTAGTTTAACTGAAGTCTGAATTAAAGGAAATAAATTGATACAGCATAAAAATTATTTTAAATCCTTATTCTTTATGAACTAAAAGGAGGGAGATGATAGATTTTTCTTTATTTTGTACAAAATTATGTCCTTGTAAACTTCTGGCTTAAGAGTATGTGCCCTATTATCTGGCTATAATTATTCTGTGAACCCAAGACCATTAAAATCTTTCTTCATTTTCCTGTTGATTTCATGAAAAATCTAATTTAACTTTAAGACATGGTACATTCATAAATTATCACCTGCATGGAAATTATTAAAAAAAAAGAATATTGTAGCAATGCCTGGACATAGTTACCAGTTTATACTCCATCATTTCCAGAAATTTTTATAGTCAAATCCAGCAAGTATATTTAGAAATTTCTCAGTAATGTTCTGTGCAGATGTTTCATTCTCTTCCTGAAACACCTATGCTTATAAAGGCCACACCAGGGCAACACAGAAGTGGAGTGCAAATTGCCAGTTGCATGTATGGAGAAAGGTTGTTTCCTTTGACATGTCAAGGAAAAGCTGGAAGTCTGAAAAGATCTGTGGGTAAACACTGCTGTCATTTACTCCCAGCAGATTTCATTGTGGCTGCACTGGGCATCTAACTGCAGAGTTTATAATAAAATTTCAGAAAGGACCTGCTAAAATCCAAAAAACTTACAAACTAATCTAGTGATTTGTTGTTTATTTCCTGAGCTTACAACTATTAGAACCTTACACACATTACTTGGCAATTTAACTTATAGACAACCATTAAAAGGAAGTAAGAAATACAAAATCCTTCTACGCAGTTTGGAAAGAATTCTGACACATACCTAGGTAGCTGAAAGAACAAAGAGGATATAATTTTACCATTAGCTCTCTGTCCTGTGCCTGGATGCAGAACTGATAATGCATTCAGTCCAGTATTGCAATCCAGACAACAGCTGCCTCCCAGCTACCAAAATACAGAGAGGACTCCAAGCGCTCCTCCGTTACTGCAAGAGAACATGTTCTGTGCTTTCCTCTGCATCTGCTTCATGACTGCTCTCTCCCCACCATGCTTCTAAGGGCATGGGACAGCAGAGAAGCTGGGTGAGAGCTTCATAAAGACTGAGGATTGACCCTCCATCAACACTGGGAGAGCTAATGGTTGAGATTCAAACACAATCATTCACAAGAACAGTTGTAGGCAAGACACACAAGTTTGTTTCAGCCTGAAGGCACTTGTCTCTGTATTTATTTATATGAACTTGGTGGTTTTACCAACCCCACCATAGAGTAATTCAGCAAAGACTGATTCTAACTTCCAGATACGCTACTTAACCATGATTCAATGCTTCTGAGTCCTTTCCTGTTGTTTGTCCTAGGAAGTTTTGGGACGTATTCTGAAATGTGTAGCATTTAAACTGTGGTACGTGAAGTATGAGCATCCACTTCTTCAGGTAATGATTAATACAGCAAGTCATATTTAAAAGAAAAAAACATTGGGTTTTGGTAGTTTTCACAAATACGGACATTATCTAGTGATTACCCTTAGAGAAATTCCAGCCCCCAAGTTTTAAAATGTATTCACTTGAATTCTTCCCTATAAAATCAGAATCAACAGTTATTCTGAGAGAATTCTCTTTTTGTTGTTTTCCTGGCAGAAGAGAAGGGAAACAGCATAAAGGTATAAGGATTAGTAGATTAATATATTTTAATGACTGTATGTTCAATTGGAAAATGTTCTAAAGTTCTTTTTGGAATTAACTGATTCCTGGTGGATCACTCAAAGTTCATGCAGCAATTAACATTAATTATTTCAAACATATGCTAAAAACTTTATAATAGTTATTAGCTAGCAAGGTTAATTATTGAATATGAAAGCAATGCACTGATGTAATAAATACAAGGAAACTCAAATCTAAGGGGAATGGTGCCAGCAACTGGAAGAACAGCAATCCATTCCCATAGTAGCAAGAAGTAATGCAACATATAACTTTCAGACATCCTTGCCCAGCTCTAGTACCTCACAAGACTGTTGGGATTGTATTTCTGTGGAGAAAACTCCTAATTTGACATACACGTATCTTTCATTTCCCGCTCTTGAGAGTAATATCTGACACAAAAGACATCAGAAAGCCTTTTTCAGATTCCTCCTTAGTCTTAACATTAAGTTAGAAGAAATAGATTTCAAGTAACACTGGAGCTGGGGTGTGCTTCAAAATGAAGAGTAACTGATTCATAATAATGGTTTTTCTAAACATTTCAGTCCCTCTTTTGTGCTAGCAGCCACTATGTTGCTAAGGTAAATTTTGATCCTTTGCTTCAAAACAGCAGTTTCAAACTAAAACATTTGATTGCATACAAATTATAGATAATCTTTAGACATCTGTTATTAAAATTATTAGACTTCAGTGATGCCACATTTCTTTCTTTTCTCTACTTTGATTGGGTTTGTTGGAATCATTAAGTAAAAAATATAATTCTAAAAATAGAGAGAAAAATATTAAACAGATACTTCTCTCACACAGCCTCTGACTTTCAGTAACTGTCATTTCCTTATGTTGTACAGTTTAACCTGGTAGGAGTAATTGGTTCTGTGTGATTTCCTCAGTTGTATATCTTGTAGCTGTTTCAGCTGTTTTCCAGTAGACATATTGATTTTGAAATTTTGCCAATATTTAGGGGTTTGTTGCTATGCAAACAATTGAATGTTAGCCTTTAAAATTATTAATCCATTTCTAAGAAGGCTCAGAAACATTTTTATATTCAGTTTTTACGTATTATAATAAAATTATTACTTCTAAGGAAGAGGTATAAATAATTTTATAACCATATTTTATTTTTTGCAAAAAAACCAAGATAGACACATTGTCTTGCTTTTGTTTTCGGTTCACTCTCTTAAATAAGAACTAACTCAACTAGTAGAACACTGATTTTCAAAGTTCAATATGCTCAGCAACTCATTTGGCTATGTCCTTTCTGAATGCACAAAAATTAATACCAGGAAAATCTGAAACAAGGCTTACAAAATTCAGTTCTCTCCTGGAGGACCTTAAAGTGTGAGGTTTTTAATATGAAGATTTAGTGATAGCTTGGATTTAATTCTTTCAGCTGTAACCTCACAAGTGCAGCAGAGTTTTCTCCTGTTCCTTTATTAAAAATGTTTATGAAAGTTAATGAAGGCAACATTTGTCTTGAATTACAGGGAGACAGTAAATGTATATTTATCTAGATGTTAAGGGGACCAAGGTTAACCTGGAAGTCATGGCATCGTATTCCAACACAATCTCATGTAAAAAGTCAAGTTCTGTAGAAAGCAATTTAAAAGAAAGGGGGAGGGGCAGCAGAAACATGATCAAGGACGAGAAAGAAAGAAACTCTCCTACCAGTTTGTGTTCAAGAAAATTGAATTATAACGTCTGTCATGACCAGTGCAGCTGAAACCTTGTCATAGAATGTATTGTTTAACATCAAATGTAAGCAGACTGAGTACTGATGCAGGGAGAGCTTGTGGTATAGGGGCCTCCCTGCAGAGCTTGGGGAGGAATGAGGCTTTCAAAAAAAAAAAAAAGTTTTATGTTTGTCCTTTTTTTTCTAGAAAGTTGAGATAGAATTTTAGATGTACGTTAAAAGGAAATGGGCCAAAGTCAGCCCAGACTGACACATTATTTATAGGACTAGTTTTTAATACTGACATAATAACTTTCATCTGGGTTGGATTCAACAGAATAGGCTTTTTTCCAGGTTCCATTTAGACAAAGCCAGTATCTTGCCAGGACAGGTTGTGAGAGATATTACTACAGAAACTGGATTTGACCTGAAATACAAATGCTAGCTTAACCCTCAGCAGGATCCAAATACTTTGCTCAGTCTACATCTAATGAAATACTTGTGCTTAACTATCCACTTAGTTCATACAAATGAGCACTTCTCCACCTCCTAGTGTTCAGAGGATGTCTAATAGAGGATGATATAGGAACTGATCTTCAGCTAGGGTAAGTTCATGGAGCTGTGCCAGCTGAAGTCACCATGGACCTGGCCAATAGACAGCAGGTTGTTTAAGTGATGTTGAATACAACTTTAGTTTTATTGAGCTTTTAGATGATATTTCTTAATATGATTTTCTGCTTTTAAACAGTAGTATAATTTGCATTGATAGCATGCTATTGTCTTGGCAATGTAACACAATCTCCAAATCCCTACACTGAAAACCAGTAGGTTGACATATTATTGGATTTCCATAGGTTTTTTACTGACATCCTTTTATCACTGTCTTGACATGGTAATGTCTCATAGCATAGTTGCATTGAAATCATTTTTCTATCAGTTTGACATGATATTGTCTCCACGGACTTGTACTGACACTTAAAACAAATGGAGAATTACTGTTACCATTTTGCACTGAAAAAAATTACTACACTCACAAAACAATTTTGTTTTCACAATACAATGATCCACTTTAATAACAGCTTTCAATTTTAGATGGCTATTCTTTTTTTCTCTTTTTTCCCTAGAGCTTGTTACTATAAAAAAACCCTGTAAAATGAAAGCAGAATTTCACCTCTGCTAATCTGAAATAGCTTCGCATACTGAAACCAATTTAGTTTAAAGTAAAAGCAAAATAAAGAAAAAAATACACAGTTAGTTACAAAAGAGATGTAAGACTGCTCACATAAAATAGGAAAAATTACTGAATTTTGAGTGTGACTGCTCTGAAAATTTTTTCATCTCTTCTAAAAGATTCTTTTTACATGTTCATAAAGTTGTATAAAAATTCTGTGGGTTTGTATCTTCCTTTGATTTGCTGTTTAACTGAATATCAACACACGGACAAGAAAATGTCTTCTGAATTGTTGTCTCTAGGAATTCCGTCACTGTTTCTTCTATGTTTTTTTTTAAGAAATGCTTGGATAAGGTAGTATCCAGCCATTTAAACAAAAATATATGCAGAACTAGATCAAAACATTGCAGTTCCAATTTTCATGGTTTCCCATGGCAACATCATTACTGTTGCTTTCACGTCCAATTTAAGACCAAGATTGTGAAACATGGTCTAAAGGGAAGGTAATTGGGGTGAGATAATTTTCATATCTTGGTGTTTGTCTTTAAGATCCTTTTCAGTAGTGCCACTGACAAAAAACCTGCCAGCTAACAAAATTTGTTAATGGCTCAAAGTTTGATAATACAGTATAAACACATAGGGGTCAGACTATCACCAAGCACTAAGTGACATCGAAAACTGGGAATGAGATGACATTTAATAGCGCATCATGAAAAAAAAGGGCTGTATCAGGGCAAGTATTTCAAATAGAAAAAAGATTAATAACATTATACGGAATACTGAAATACAGGACTATAGTTTTGTTGCTAATGTCCAGAGAGATTGATTCAAACTAGAAGACCATCAGGCAAGCATTACCAGAAATCTTCCTAGGAGCAAGAGGAAGTGCCTGTGTTCTTCAAGGACAGGAAAACAATTGGGCCCTGCAAAGTGAGTGCTAGCAGAGAATATGATTTTCTCCTCAAGATTCAGAGAGAATGAGATTCTCCCTTCTCAGGAAAAAGAAGCATTTCTGTTAGAGGACAATGCCACCACAAGAACAAAGAGGTGCCTGCTAGTTGTAAATATGGTTAGGCTGGCCCTGGAAAATTGTTTCTTCCTACCAAAGATAGATAACCATCTTTCTCTTGAAGCAGGTTTAAGACCAAATGATAGTGTGGCTAAATGTGTTTGGATACCAAAACACTTTCATCACAGTGTGCAATTATACTAATTGCGTGACTTACCCAGGCTGTGGGAGAGAAAATGCAGCCAGGAGGAAGGTCGGGTAGGTCAGTGCAGTGGTGTCAGTGCTGCAGTGCACAGTCCAGGGCTGCGGGGTCCCCTGGGCTCTTATGTGTTTAATGGGGGTTAGAGAGATGGTCCTGGATTCTGGGGAGTGACATGGGGTTCCTCACCAAGGTCTCTTATATATTGTAGTTACCTCCGGTATTCTTAAGTGTCGTTAGTTACAGTTTTGGGTACAGAATGACTCATTGAGTATTAGTCTTCTCAAATCGCACTGTTTTCTGATTTGCTGTTGCCATTGTCAATGCTACCAATATTTCTGTTCAGATCAGTTTTGGACAAGTTGATGTCCAATAGGCTGAGTGTGTAGTTTGGTTATGTATTTCCTTGAGCACATCAAAAGTACTCTGTTGTTTACAACAAGTTTGGATCGTATTTTTTCTACTTCTGTTACAGCAAATAGTCAGTTAAAGTTTATCAATTCATGCCAACAACTTTGCTAGCTGTATCTAACTCATGCTAACTGCTACAGCAGTGGAGCAAGGAAACAAAGCTGGTTTTAGTCTTAAGACTAAAATTAGTATTATATGATTTCTCTCAGAGACCTGCTGACTGCAGGTGGCTGGACAAAAGTCTCTTACAGTACTAACATCCTCTTTCCCCGAGTCCTTAATGTGGGCCTGCTTTTCACAGTTATCTGCCATTTTTAGTGTGAGTGCCCATGGGCTGTCACATAAGCTGAAATAAAGCTCTGTGTTTTCTAGTGCTGGTCAGGTCACAAAGAGAATAAAAAGCTGTAACACTAACAATTATGAAGAGAGGAGTATTTAATTGGTAATTGATGACAGAGCAGTAGATACGTTAATTTATGAACACAACTAGTTTGGTCAAGTTAAACGCTTTTGTGATTGCCTATTACTTACATATTTATAAGTAAAATAAAATCCAGAAGAAACTCCCTTTGAACATCAGCTTACGTATGTGCTTTAATACAAACCAATTTGAATTGCCTTGATATTACCAGGTGACTGAATCAAAGTCCACACTTCATGCCAGTCTGCTTCTGTTCATCAGGAGCATGAGGCTGTATTTTAACGATGATGAAGCCCAGGAGCACTCTTTCGAGAATGTATATTTAATCTTAAACAGACAGGCTAAGGTGACAGCTTATGAAATCTAAACACTTGCTGTCTTTTTCACAAGTAATACACACAGTGGAGTGCATCTACAAGTTATAAACAGCATTTTAAGCAGTCAAACCAAAAAGGATAAAGGGGTATATTTAAATGCAAACCTGAACTATTCAGTCCTTTAAAAGATCAGTCAAGTCTCCTTGAACCATGCTGCTGCATGTGATTGAAGTAGCCTGAGAACTTCAAAATTAAGTGAGCTGATGCTTCAGGTTAGTATTCATTTAACACATATTGGCCTAGATGAACTGATGTTGAACATAACAGAATGACAGCATGTTATATATAACAGAAAGAGAGCTGTCAGAAGGTAACTTCTCAAAAAAGTAAGTCTAAGTTATTTTCAGAATTTTGTCCTTCATTGCAAGCACTTTTCTGCAAAGTTTTAATTACAGAATCAGCAACTTGTCATGCCAAGGGCCATGGCATTACAAAATAAAGAAAGGTCTGCTGAGGTCATAGCATTCACTAAGAACATGAATGGAAAATAGTAAGCTTGGTTAGCTCTGGATATTATTTTGGTAGCTTAAGCAGATCAATACATTTGTGAAATTTCTGACACCTGAAGGTGTCCTTATTATTAGAAGGATATAATTAATATAATTAATTTAATTCTAATCCATATAATTATGACTTCCTTATTTATGCTTTCAAACAAAATTCTAATAGAAGCTCCAAGTAGGAGGGCTTTTCAGAATTATTGGCTCTGATCTGTCCTTGGGATCAGAGGACTTTGGAAAAGAATGTCTGACAATCGCTAAAAATGTTGTAAGACTGTAGAGTAAGTTATCAAAAGGAGATGAAATATAGTAAAAATTCAAACTTGAAGTAAGTACACTTTCTTTTTCATGAAGGATAACTACTGGAATGGAGGAACATGCTGGATGCTATGCTAAAAGATATAGCCAAAACAAATTGAAAAACCTTTTGTGTAAGGTTAGATTTCAAATAATTTTACTGAATATTTTGCCAAGTCCACGTTATTTATTAGGCAGAGGATTAAGGCACACAGATTTCCATTGCCACCAACAGACTAAAAAGCAAGTTTGACTTCCCTGAGTGCTCCCCTACATGCTCAGATAGCCCTTTACATCTAGGTGACCCAGGTACCCCTTCTCACTGGAAATCCAGATCAAAATTTAACCTCACACTTCCAGGTCTTATTCACCTTGCTGCTGTGTTCTTAGAAAGAGGGATTTGGTGGTCATAATTCTTCCTCTGAACTTTACATCTATGAATATAACTGAGTATGCGATACGATATGCCAAATCCATCTTGACAAGAAAGAAATTATTTCTTTGAAGGAAAAAGAAAGACAAAAAAAAAAGACTTCAATTTCATTATGAGCAAAGCCAAAAGCAATGTTTTTTGTACTTCAGTGCAAAGAACATTTTTAGATTCTCCTCTAATTCTATGGAAGAATGTATTTCAAACATTTTGCAGAACTTGAGAGCAGATCTGAAACAGCAAAAGGCATTATATGAGCCCCAGCCATGCATACAGTAATACTCGGATTATCTTGACCCAGTTTATGTTAGGAATCAGCTACTGTTTCTTGTCAATGCAGCTTCAAGTAAAACTTTTAGAGTTGGTGGTGGCTCTACAAACCCATTACCTTTTAAATATGGCCCAGGGGATATATGTGATATACACCAAAGTGTATCGCAAGTGTGAAAACAATATTGAACTGTGAAAAGTTTGGGTCTCACTTCTCTGACCAAATATATATGAAAGGTATATTATGCAACAATTTATTGTCCAGCACACTGTGTGCCTGTACCTTAATACTATAGGGCTTCACTCCAATCTTCAAAAAGGCCGAGAAGGAGGACCTGGGAAACTACAGGCCAGCCAACCTCACCTCCATCCCTAGAAAGGTGATGGAACAGCTCATAGTGGAGGTCATCTCTAAGCAAGTGGAGGAGAAGAATATTAGGAGTAGTCAACATGGATTCACCAAGGGGAAATCCTGCCTGACCAATCCGATAGCCTTCTATGATGTCATGACTGGCTGGGTAGATAAGGGGAGAGCTGTGGATGTTGTTTACCTCTACTTAAGCAGGGCTTTTGACATTGTCTCACACAACATTCTCATAGGTAAGATTAGGAAGTGTGAGTTAAATGAGTGCACAGTGAGCTGGATCAAGAACTGGCTGAATGGCAGAGCTCAGCAGGTTGTGATCAGTGGTGCAAAGTCTAGTTGGAGGCCTGTGACCAGCGGTGTTCTCCAAGGGTTGGTGCTGGGTCCAGCCCTGTTCAACATATTCATCAACAACCTGGATGAAGGGACAGAATGTACCCTCAGAAAGTCTAATGATACAAAGCTGGGGGGAGTGACTAACTCACGGGAATGCTGTGCTGCCATTCAGCATGACCTGGATAGGCTGG
>VZSC01000708.1:164194-207609 GCA_013398225.1 Steatornis caripensis | reverse complement strand
GATCCTCCCCCTCTACTCTGCCCTGGTGAGGCCACATCTGGAGTGCTGTGTCCAGTTCTGGTCTCCCCAATTCAAGAGAGACAGGGAACTACTGGAGAGAGTCCAGCCAACGGCAACAAAGATGATGAGGGGACAGGAGCATCTCTCGTATGAGGAAAGGCTGAGAGACCTGGGTCTGCTTAGCCCGGAGAAGACTGAGAGGCGATCTGGTCGATCCTTATAAATATCTAAAAGGCGGGTGTCAAGAGGTTGGGGTCAGACTCTTTCCAGTGGTGCCCAGTGACAGGACAACGGGCAATAGGCACAAACTGGAGCACAGGCAGTTCCACCTGAACATGAGGAAGAACTTCTTTACTGTGAGTGAGACAGAGCCCTGGAACAGGCTGCCCAGAGAGGCTGTGGAATCTCCATCTCTGGAGGTATTCAAAACCCGCCTGGACACTTTCCTGTGTACCTTGCTCTAGGGGCACCTGCTTTAGCAGGGGGGTTGGACTGGATGATCTCCAGAGGTCCCTTCCAACACCTACCATTCTGTGATTCTGTGATTCTGCTAGCTGGAATCAAGCACACCCACGTATTCAAAGATACACTCCTAATAAATGTATGATGTATGGAGTCTTGATGTTTTGCAGGGGGGCTTATTTTTTACAAATGGTTTAAAATAGCAGATGGAATACTGAACAAGCCTGAGGTTAGTACTTTTTGACCTAAAGTATGCTTACAAATTAACCAACGGGAAGGTGGTCAGGAAGGCTAAGGGGATTAATTGATTACAGTGTCACAGCAAGCAGGTTAGCTCACACTGCAGTGGGTTTAGTCTGTCATTGTAAACAGCAAAGGAAGTAGAAACAAACAAATATCAAAGGCAATCTGTTATAAAATGTTCCCTTGATACTAACTTTTTTAAAAAAAAGGATGGCCTTAAGCAAAATCTGATTTTTTTTCTCCTCATCTAATCTTCCTACTGAGGATAGAAAATTCTTCTCTTTGTGGTTCAAGATGAGGTTATTCTCTCTATCTAGGACACAAGAGAGCTCAGATGATCTCACAAGTCCCAGAAAAACAACAAAAGCCGCTACCAGTCACCCACATGATTTCACAGCTGATCCTTACCCTCTACAGAAATCAGGTTACGTATAAAAAAAGAAATGAAGATTTTATTCAGGTGTTTTTCCCATATTATAATCTCATTGTGAACACACTATTCAATAACACATTTTGAATTTAAAAGCTATAAAAAAAGCTACCAGATTTTAACAGTTCTATGGTCTGAGCATGTTTTATTGGCCACAGAGTTTAAAGGATGGAGACAGAGCAAAAGGGAAACAACTACTGAAGTCAATGAGAAGACAATTAGAAATCACATGAAGGTCCACCTCCAGTTCATGCTACTCGGTTAGCAAGTTTCATTTGTTGCAGATATAGCTCATTGAAGATGAGGTACAATCACCACCATGGAAATATAAGGCAATGCTGCAGGTAGTGTAGCTGGACAAGTTGTCATAAGATTTACCACAAATTTGCTATTTGGTTAGTATATACATTTTACTTAGCATTAGTTGATTATCCAGAGACCAGATTCCTACTCTACGCTCTTTTGAACCTCATGTTGACCTTAGTTGTCTTACATTAATGGAATACTACTAGTGTCAGAGAGACAGCCAAACTCATTCTTTACTATCATTCTTAGCATACATGCATGCTACAATTCTATAATATAAATGGTAAATTATGCATTACTATTGTAAATGTATTCTAATGGCATTAGAATTACATAATTAATAGCTTCTTATATATTTAATAAAGGGCACATTTTCAACGATTAATTGAATATGAAGTGTTGATTTGCACATGAAAGGGTGTAAATCACCTTGCCAAAGCCCAGAAACTGACACATACTCTAATTCTCAGTCTTTTGAAACATTAAATCCTCTTATGCACCCATTTCTCTGACAGAAAAGAGATCTTATCTACATCAGATTTTCTTATTACCAATATCTTTCTGAATTAAATAGTTGAAAATATAAACACTTTTCTTTGACAGTTTTTCTTAAGAGTTGTCTTGCTAATTAAGCTTCTACAGTGTTGTACTTTTTTCACATAAAGAAAACCTTCTGTAAGTTAGAATCATTGTCATAGCAACGGGTGCCATACTATAAGATCATGAAAGTTCTAAAACATAACTTTCCAAAGTGCAGTGTCATTTAAAAAATGCAGTTTCTGCTAAAAGACTTCTTACATCAGTCTCTGTTACAAATCGCTTTTCTTTTAGACAAATGTATTGCAATTTGGATTTAACTGAGCTGTTTTGCTGACTACTTTTATCATGTCCTCTTCTATCCACATGAAGTCACAAATGAAAAGTAGTTTAAGTCAAATTCATGTAAATCAAGAAAATGTATCCACTCAGTAACATCGTTTTATGCAAGAATGAACAAGTTTTCACACAAGCTGCAATCCTCAGTGTGGTTTCTGTAATACAAGCTTACTTCAGTTTCTTCAGGTTACTTCAGGCACTAGTGCTACTTGAGACACTCTTTTTCACCTGAGACTCTGCACAGAGCCAGCAAATACAATCTAGAACCTACAAAAGACCTTTGCTACCTAGGACAGCATAGCAGCTAGAGGGCAGGCAGGATGCTCTAGGATATAAGCTATTAGGTGCCTTTATTCAGGCAAATTAATTGAGTCCTTACACTGTACTTCTATACCTGCACAGAGTAAGCTTTTGAAACCAAAACCCACTATGCAAGCTTGAAAGCTTGCCATGTAAGAAGGTACACCAAATTTTTTGTTCTAAGTAATATTGTTAATTTAATTATTTTTATATTGCTATCCAAATATAGCATCCCAGCTATGACTCTTTAATTCTAATTTTAATAAGTAACTTGGTTTAGTTTTACGAAAATTCTGGTGCTAGGGTACCATGTGAATTTGATGTTGGTTTATGCTCTTATGACATTGCTTCCATTTATTATGAAGCTCAGAAGCTGTATAAATCTTCTGCTATAAGAGTTAAATATACTGAATAAAACCACACTAGCAACAGTAAATATTCTGGAAATGTAAATATGTGTCAGAAAAACACAAAACAAATTTTAGTCATATGTTTAAGTATTAAGATAACTCTCACTCTCATTTTCAAACCATTCTTCTCCTGAATTCATTTTGGCATGAAAGAAACTCAACATGGATATGGATCTACAGTCATTATTGAATAGAAATACCCCAAGGTGTGAAAACGTCTGCTTATAAAAGCAGAACCTATAGAAAACACAGGTCTCTGTAATGTGTTTATAGTTTTTACTACACTTTCGAAACCTTGCTAGGCAAGAAAATAAAACTGACAGCAGTCATCTGGGTAACACCAATTTACCAGTTAGGAGGACAGATAAACATCTGGTCACTTTTAGGCCTAGTGAGTAAAATGGTGCTCCATCTCCAAGATAAATTTGGGTTTTTCCATAAATTACTGAGGTTTTTTTTTTCCCATACTATTATAAATCTTTGATTTCTTATTATTTTTTGTTCTTTGTTGCTCTTATCTACAGAAATAAATATACATAAGCGTAGAAACCCTTAATCTACTTTGGATAATGCATACTGATTTTTCTTATAAAATATTAGTAGCTACTGAATCTTATGTGTAAAAAAATACTAAAAACCTAGAAATCTATTCTGCATTATTTAGGTCAAATGAGTACTACAGGAAGACTGAGTTAGCCCAAAAGATCTCAGACTGAGATGGCGTTTTTAATCAAATGACCCAAAGTATATTATTCAGTCCATTAAATTTGCCTATTTGAAGGCAGAACCATCTAAGTTATTCTGGTTTACAAGCTAAAGAGAAAGAAAAAGAAAGCCTGTCATGTTGCTTGCACCCTTGGAGTTATGTATTATTTTGTTTGGTTTTTCTCAAGAGTCAGACTCAAAGAGTAGGCAATAAGCCTCCCCTGCATTTAGAACAGCAGCCCAAATTTCTAATTAAATTACCACAGTGTAAGATGTTGCTGCACTTTAATTCAGCTGTGTGAACTGCCATTGTGTATACCATTATGTCCAAACTTCTGGTAATAGAAGTTAGCAAAAGTGCTGTTGATGTCTGCACAAACTTACCAAGTACATATGAGCAATCACTGCAGTCAGTTGCCATTTGATAAACTGCTAAACTATGAAACTCAACAAGTAGCCAGAGCTTTAATGCAACCAGATTTCATGGGCTGTTAAGAAGACAGAGATAAACATTCATGATTTTGATCATCTCTGTAAGACTGAAAGATAGAAAAATCTAAAAACCTAGATGAGCTTTTTCTCCAAGGTTAAACTACTTTGAAAAAAAAGATGAAGTATAGCATAATGACACGTGGCACCAATAAAAGCAGTAAGGCATAAAAACCACTTTAAACGGTATTAAGCAGAAAAGAAAGCAGAGTAGTATTTTCATTACAATTCCTTTGTGGAATACTTATGACATGATGACCCTACTCAAAATAACACACACAAGTGACAAGGAAAAATCTTTTCTTGCATTTCAAATATGGTAAGAAAACAACAACAGACTTTTAACTAAACCAGAACATTCTATTTAGATGTATATTTATGTGAACAATACGAAAATACATTCAATCCCTTGCCTATGTGTTAGAACATGCATAGATTCTCTTAAAACTTTGGGTGTTTCCTTTACAAAGTGAATAAAACTACAACAATATGCAAAAAGAAGGTAAAAGGGTTGGGGTGGAGGGGAATAATATTTAATCTTGTTTAATCTGATAATGTAGCATGACATCAACCTGCTTACAAAAATTCTGATTATTTTATAGGATACAATTAAGAATCTTTGGAGAAGATTTGTAAACATGGGACACAAAAATTTTGCATGAACTTCTGCTTGCTGCTTGAAAATAGAAACAGACCAAAAGCAAGAAAAGGGAAAAAAATAGATGCACTGCCAGGTATAATATCCTCCAATTCCTTGTGCCTTTGCAGAAAGCTTTCAAAAATAAGTAAGTGGTTTGTTTTGCAGCACAATCTGGAAGATGGCCTACTGAGACACAACGCAGAGAGCAACGTCTTTCTGTGGTATAATATTCACTATAGCTAGCAAGTAATGCTGTCCATTGCTGGAACTGAAAACAAACTTGGAGTTTACAACAGATTGCAAGTAACTTTGCAGCCATATTAGGAAGAAAAATCCAGAACCTCATTGAAAACCCCGCTTCTGTTTAATGAAAGCTTCAATAGCTTGTAGCTCCACATAAATAAATTGTAAGTACTCAAATATGACTTGCGAATCTTCAGATTCACAACACATAGTCAATATACTTATCACATACATGGCGTTTGATAATCATGCCATGTGAAACACTGCAAATAGTAAAAACATTGGTAAAACTTCCCTTTTAGGGACATACTTCTCTCTTACTGACATCAACAACCTGCCTTACTTTAGCTACCTTTCTAAACAGAGCATTCACACATAGGATTTTTCCAAGAATTTCAAGGAACTTCCAAGAATTCTGACAACAATTGTGACAGTAGTTGCTTCCCACAGAAAATATCATGGCTAGTGACAGAAGTTAATGTTTCAATACAATGTAGGACATGTATATGAAGGAGGGTGGAGTGGGAAGGTAAGACTGCTGTAACAGATTGGACATTGACTCAATAAATAGGGCAGAACATCATTCGCTGTTATATTTATGTGGGTGGGTCAAGTATTCTCCTAGTAAAGAAATTATTCTATATCTAGTAGGCCAAGGTTCTCTGAGATTTGTGTTTGCCTTATTTATATTGCTTGAACTTACATAATTTCCTCCTCTACAAAACCTACTGGGCAGAGCAGAGCAACAGAAAAGCTAAGCTCACCCATAGAATTTCTCTTCTGTTGTTTCTGGGGAAACATTGAGAGGACTCCTGAATGGCTGACATTAGGCTTCCAAACTTCAGGTGTTGACAGAAGAAAAAGAATACATATTTAGATTTTAAAAGAAAAGTGTACTTCAAAGTAAAGCAACTTGTGACAACGCTTTTCATGAGGAAAACCTTGACAAACTGAAATACATATAAAGAATAAGAAGGCTTTGAGAAACTATGAAATAAGGCAAGCTTGAATGTCACAGGAACACAAACACCATCTTTTATTATTGCTAACAGGAAAAATATATAATAATCAAGCATTATGAATAGCATAAATATTCTTGATCTATATACATTAAATAAATTTATCTGCTGCCAATACCATGATATGTACAAAATATATTAGCTGTTTTGTATCTAAACTGACTCTATGACCTCCACTTTCTGAGTCATTTCCCAATGTTTTCCAGTTATTTTATTTTCCATTAGCATAACTATGTTGACCTACATGACTAAAGCTAAATTGAATGTACCTTCCTTGCAATGACAATTTGTTAGATTGTTATTCATTTTATTATCTTCTCTTCTAAAGTTATCTTACAGGAGTTCATATAATACCTTATTCTATATAATACAGTTATTTCTATTAAATATATATAAAAAGTTCTTAACGGCTCTGTATCTGCTTTGGTCTTAGGTTTTGGGGGTGGGAGGGGTGAGGAATCAAAGTAATTCAAATTGCTATCTCTTCCCCTTGTGTAGCTCATCTATGTATAAGAAGGCCCACACCTAAGACGGTAGTATTGTAACTTAGTCTGAGAAAGAATTGAGTGAAAATATCTGTCATCTGTTCCATTAAAAACGGACATATTTTTTTCTTCCCTTTTGCTTTAAAAGGCTTTGTATACCAGGCTTGAGCTTTCGTACTGAAATATGCAGAATACTTGAAGACCAGTTTGCGATGAGGTTGCTTTGAGTACTTACAGAAAAAGAGCTCAAGCTGAATCATAGTTGACTGCAACAGCTTATTTAATTTTCAAAGCTACATTTACATACTTCGAAACTGGAATTTTAGTTGCAACATTTCATTTTCCCTGCCATTTCTGCTTTTATTTAAGAAAATGAGTACTTAAATATCTGGACTCCTGAATGAATTATTTTTGTTGACTATTTGATGTGATATGTACATGTATGTGTGCATTAAATGCATTAAAAATAGAGAGAGAGAGAGTAATTGATAACATCTGTTTGGGGAAGGAGGAAGGGCTTCTAATGCTTTTTTTACCACTTTGTTGGCCTCAATAATGCTATCAGCATATCTATTTGGAGAATATGTAGAATATGATTCTATATCTTAATGGGTGCTAGTATTTTTTTTTTAATCACTTCTTTTCCTTCCGTAATGCTGTGATTCTGAAACAGAGAAGTTACTGTCAAAATGTTTAGTTTTTTATCACTTTTTCTCTACGTACAAAGGCAACTTAATATGTAAGCAAGTAAGTTATAAAGTGACGGGATTCCTCATTGCCAATTTGCCAGTCTTTATCAAATGTCTTTTGAAACTCAGATCTTGTTAACTTAAATCTGCTGCTGCTTATATCACAGTATGAGATGGCCAAAGGCTAGTTTTAGGTTAAGAGATGCTGACTTTTTTGAAAACCACGTAACAGTGGTAAAACATAAACACAATTCTACTGTCATGGTTCCAGGTCAGATCATAAGTGGAAAGAGCCTATGGTCCCCTGATCAGACTTCATGAAAATATAGGAGACTATGAAGTCATCAAACTTGAAAGGAGTCTGAAATCCCTGAACTCAAATCTTTTGCCTCAAAAACTGTACTAGCAATAAAGAGACCACTTGTTTAACTTCTTTTGGATTGCAAAAAAGTAAAACTTTTGCATCTTATGAGATCTTATCATTCTTTATGAGAATTCTCACCATGCTGCTCATGCCTACTACAAGATTAACCTGATTTAATAAAGAAGTTTTATGTATAGGATTGGATACTAGACACTAGATAAATATTTAGAGATAAATGTGTTGTAAAACAGCAAGTATGCATGTGGTGGATTTACGATAGCTACTGAAACTCTCAGACCCTTATTTTCTAGCTGTGACATAGTTACAAATGTGAATTCCTAATATGTCATTAACATATAATATCATTTCTTTTCATAGGGGACTTGAATTCCTTCACAAGAAAAGTGCATGTCATCTGATTTCTTGGTCACTGAGGACTGTATGTTGTCAACGTTAATTCCTTGATCAAGCGTTTTGTGTGATCAATTTCTTCCCGTGGTGTTCTTATTGCACTGCTACGATACAGTGTGCCTTTCCCTTCCAGTCTTCTGTTACGTTCAAGGATATCTCCATCTTAATATCCATATTCGGCTCTTATTCCAGGAATGCCCTAGAATCTCTTTTTGCCTGAATAAAAGTTACCAAACCAATAGGATGTCATGAGAACTTATTAATTATTCTTCCTTGCATTATCTGGTAGGATCATTCTGTCATTTCCTAGCAGTTGTGTCACTATCTATCTATCTATCTATGTCATTTAAGTTAAGATACTTTACGGAATGATCCTGCCTAAAAAGCAGGCAGGAGCTGTTTTCTTACATTTTTTTAATATGTACTCTCTTCATTGGAATATATTCTTTTCATTGGAATATATTCTTTTCATATATTTTATATCAAATAAAGCTTTTTTTTTTCTGTAGGGAATACTTCCCCATGCCATACATTCAGACTTCTCAAAAGACAAGAAATACACCTGCTGTGTTCTGATGCAGAATGATTGTATCAGGGGAGCTGAATGTTATTTCTCACAGTAGCAGCTGTTCCATTGTATAACTCATATTAAAAACTAGCACAATTTCTATCATTTTCTCAGCCTCTTTATTGTACTTACAAATAAAATTGGAGTCATGTACTGCTTATCCCTTTTGAGCTCCCTCAGGAAGTACTTCCTGCTTAACATAATTCTTCATGAGGTAATATTACCAAATTATTCTTGCAATGTTTTAAGGCTATTTTTTACACTGGTCCATTTCTATCTGTAAATATTAATTTGATAATATGGATTTAACATTAGTGATTTTTAATTACAGATCTCACAATTTAATTAAAATTAAATTATGACATCTATTGGCCAAATGATAACTTAATTGACATCTAATCTGTCCATCAGATGGTGGTGATGCATTGGTGAAAATTGACACTACCCAAGAAAAAATAATCTTGCCTTTTTCTTGTTCACTACTGGAAAGGAAAAAAAGGAAGGAAACCCTCAGCACTCTGTATCCACTCAGGAAAACCTCTTCCTTTTAACAGTGTTTCCTCCTAAATAAAAGTGGCAACACAGTCTGCCCCATTAAAAGTAACAGGACAACATGTATAGTGCTTCTTTCCTCCTTTTATTTTGTTCTTTTCCTCACTGAAGCTATTTACCCACAGGAGAATTTAGTCTCCTTGTGACTAGTGATTTCTGTAAAAGTAGACATGGGTTAGTAATCTTTCTTTTTAAAGTTGTCTGCCTCAACTTTCTAGCAAGTATTTCAAAATTTTGCTTAATGCTGTTGCAGGAGTGGATACCAAAAGTCTTTCCTACTCCTGCCGAAGGCTGTGATAGTTCCAACTGCAATGAAAGAATATTTAGGTCCTGTACAACTTATGTCTTGAATCTACCACTCATTGTGATCCACTATCCAATATGATTCTTTTCTTCCAGTGATGTAAATGAAGGGAAGAAAATTTGTAGAATATTCATGCATTCTCTACTAAAATGGATAACAAGAATATATCTCAAGGTCAAGGAATCAGACCTTAAATCCAAACTCTATCACTAGCTTTACTCAGAAGATTCCCTTAAAATACAAAATTATTTTTAAGTACGATCCAAATGTAGGCAGAATATCTGAACAATTCTACAGGAAAACTAGGAGCTGCACACTCAGCCTTCTACTGATATCTTGATGTACTGGCATCCACGATTAAATAAATTTTTGTTCTGCCTAAAGAATGACAGTTTTCATTGTGTTAGTGTTAAATCGTGATGAAAGCTCCCCAAGCCTGGGACAAGACACATTTGCCTGGGGTAACAGTTATTGTAAATACATCAACTATTGGAAAAATTCAATAGACAAAAAGGATAGTTTCTGAAGAAACTGAAGAAACTGAAGAAAAAAGGACACTTAATGGGTATCACAAATTGAAACACTTAGTTTGTAAAAACAGATGTCTTTGTGACTGCCATTAAAACCTTTATTTAGCTGCATTTTTCCTGGACCTGGGAATCTATACAAAGTTTTAAATTTAAAGTACATGGAGACAATTAATATCCAAATGAAATATGGATGTAGTTGCTTTTCACTGCTGTATGCGATCTAAAAGCATGATCCCATATTTACTTATTCAGAATCTTACCATTGACTTTAAAGTCAACTGAATCAGATTTCTGGAAATAACCTGGAAGTAGAAGAAAAAAAAATATTTTATTTGTTCATTTACTATTTATTAGTTACCGTTTTCCCATGTAATGATTCCATGGAGTGCCAGGTTCTGGTTTGACAGAAACAATTAATTATATTGTGTTCCTCAGGGATTGGTATTGGGATGGATACTGCTCTTTATTAATGACATATACAGTGGGATTGGGTGTACTCTCAGCAAGTCTGTGAATGACACCAAGCTGAGGGATGTGGTTGATATGCTTGAGGGATCGGATGCCATCCGGAGGGACCCGGACAAGCTCAAGAAGTGGGCCCATGAAAACATCATGAGGTTCAACAACTCCAAGCGCAAGGTCCTGCACCTGGGTTGGGGCAATCACCGGTATCAATATAGACTGAGGGATGAAGGGGTTGAGAGTAGCCCTACTGAGAAGGACTTGGGGGTACTGGTGGATGAAAAGCTAGACGTGAGATGGCAATGCGCACTCACAGCCCCAAAGGCCAACTGTATTCTGGGCTGCATCAAAAGATATGTGGGCAGCAGGCTGAGGGAGGTGATACTCCCCCTCTACTCCGCTCTCATGAGACCTCACCTAGAGTACTGCATCCAGTTCTGGGGACCCCAGCACAAGAAAGACATGGACTTGTTGGAGCAGGTCCAGAGGAGGGCCACAAAAATGATCAAAGGAATGAATATCTCTCCTAGAAAGAACGAATAAGGGAGTTGGGGTTGCTCAACTGTGGGAAATGAAGGCTCCAGTGAGTCTTTATTGTTCCCTTTCAGTAATTAAAGGGGGATTATAAGAAAGATTAAGAAAGACTTTGTGCCAGGACCTGGAGTGATGGGACAAGGGGCAATGGTTTTAAAGTGAAAGAGGATAGGTATAAGGTATAAGGTATAAGAGGTATAAGGAAGACATTTTTTACAATGAGGGTGCTGAGACACTGGAACAGGTTGTGGATGCCTCTATAAAAAAAATCTTTGTATCCAGTCAAAATTTCTGGTCCACTAATTTGTGTCTGTTTCTTTTTGCCATATGACTGTGCACCTCCTAGAGATTAGTGTAACGTTAGGTTTACCATATAAAAATCCTCCACAAAAAAACCCCAACTTTGATGTTCAAACCTATCCAACAAAATAAATAACTTTCAATAAATCAGACACAATTTCATCTGAGTAATACTGCATCAATTCTTGCTCTTGTTCAACTGCACATAATTAGTGAGCAGAAAAAAATATTCATCATCTTGATTGCAATAATTTACTGTTCTTTAATTATGTGACTGAAAAATTTTGGATAAAGTGATCTATTTCAGAGGATGTGAAAATTTTCTGATTGCATCCTTTTCTCGTTTGATAATTTATTGATACGCCTCTCAGAAATTTAGTTAGTTCCATGTTGATTTTTGTGTATTCCTGTTTGCATTAATTCTATGTTTTCTGTTAGGCCGTTAAAAATGTATCAAAATGAAGTAATTTTTAAAAATACAGGTAATGGAGATAGCCCACAATCTAAGTTAAGTGTACAAGTTAAGGTGAAATGCAAGGAAATAGTAACTAGACAGTAAAAAAATGTTCAGGTTAAAACTGCAATTATATTCCAGACTGGTATTACTGGGCAATGGTAGCCACAGTCAGATGTTTAGGAGACTGATTAGGAAAACAGATTCCCTCATTTCTATATGAATAGATGGAATCCTCTTATTCCGGGGTTTTGAGAGGCTGCCTTTTTTTTTATATTCTGACTTAGTAGATCTTTTCTTGTAAGAAGCTACAACTTCTCCATACTTTGAATCATGGGTTTAATTATTTCTGTATTCATCAACTCAGGTAAATCTGACCAAGTTATGAATCTTTAGAATTTCTGTATTGTATGCATTATATTTAAATTTAAAATAACTTCTACAAATTTATTACAGTGAGACACGGCCACATTTAACTTCTACCAACTGGCACATAAATATTATATAAAAGATGCGTTTGGAAAAAATCATCAATTACAGTCTAAAGTACTGAACTTTTTGAATCATGCTCTCTCCAATGAAGTGTTTCCATTGATTACATTGTCTAAACCATGTAAGATCTGGAATTTTTGTTATGTTACAGTTTGGTTTTCTTAGGGTTTGCGGTTTATAGACTTGTAATTTTTACAAGGAGTTAAGTATATAGTTCACATTGCAGCTGTTAACTCCATCAATTGACATATCATATTATATTATTCTTTCGGTTTGTGAACTCTGTAAAAATACTTTGAAAGTCACTAACAATTTTTAAATTTTATTTTAGGTCAGAAGAACACAGTACATTTCAAAGCTAACTTTTTTTTTAATGATAATAAAAATAGTACTTTGTAATGTGTCTAAAACTGTCTCGAAAATCTTTATAGCAAAGTTACGAAAATTAGATTACTTTTACTTGATAATCTCAAATACAAGAACTGGTAACAACATTAAAATTGTTACTGCTTCTAGAATGATTCTCAAATGCTTAATTGTTAAGAATTTTTATATTTCAAAATAGATATTCATAATTTTAGAGTGAATAGAGTATGTCACTAAATCTTATACTGCCCTTAAGTTTATCCTTTTTTCACTTGATTGGAAGCTAGCAAAGCCAAAGTTCCTTAGCTATTATGAATATGGTTTTTTTAAATACGATAGCAGATTAATAAACCTAAAGTCACTATGCAGGTAACATTATCTTTTAAATCAATCTTTTATCTGTCATTGATAGGTTTTCCAGGTTATAAACTCTGATAAAAGGAAGAAAATCTTGTTCAAACATATTGACATTTTGTGATCTGAAGATGAAGCATTCTGAAAATACTAACAAAAGCAACTAACCCCTTTATATTCTTCTTAATTGTACATTTTTAAATATATTTAAAATGGAATTAGAGTTACAAAATTGCAAAACTTAAACAGCGAATATTTATCTTATACAATGGAAAAGAAACCTACATGCAAGAATTTAACAGGAGGCATTGTTGATTACTGCATAAATGTTTCAAAATCAATTACTTACGAGTTTTAGATATGAAATGGTTCATTTCTAAAACTACCATTTTATTTTTTTAGCCTTGAGAATTAGGAATGCAATCTGAGAATAAGTAATGGTAACTAGACTCCATGAAGGGGATTCAAAAGCAAAGTCTTAAAATATGTTAGAAATTTTTCAGGTAATAACAGTTATAGATATCCTGTCTACTTATGACATCCTATATTTTCATCAGAGCACTATATTTCTCTTGAAAAGTTGTTCAAATATTTGAAAATGTCATGCTTTCATGTAGCTGTTCAATTCTTAAGAGTTGGAGAGCATCATCATGTCTTTGCTGTCAATCAATACTATAATTATATACTCAGGAAGATTGGTCCTGTAGGTGTGAATCCTGGCTGGTATAGGGTTACTTCTTTTTATCTTATTCATTGAAAAAATCCTGAAAAACTTCAGATGATACATCATCGCCAGTAGCCTAGTGAGAGTATCCCTTCACTTTATACATCTTACAGCCAAAAAAGTTACATTGGCGTTAAATCTACCTTTTCCTTTTTCATGTCATCTCTTCAAAAATCCCTGAATAAATCACTTTATTCTGGAAGCTTACTCCTCTCATATATTTATATACATTTTCATATATATGCACACACACAGTACTCTGTCTTCTTTCTTCCCCAAAAACGAATACGGAATTTTATTTATCAATAACCGTAAATAAGTTGGTGACAATTTACACCATGCAGAAGAAAATGTATACAAATCTAAGGGATTCATACAGTGATATAATCCATCCTACTTTGAGGGGTTTTTCTATTAGTTATTCAGAGATGTCTTTAATAACATGCAGAGTGACTTTTTTTTTTTAATCTTGGCAGAATATTAAGATCTCTTCCATTCATGCTGATCCATTTGAGTACTGCTTTCTCCATAACAACCTAAGGAACCATCTTTCTCAGGTCCTCTATTTTATCTTGTAGTTTGAGATCATGTTTTGAAAAATATTCTGTTTTACATAAATGCAGTCTTACTCATGTTTCTGGTCTTTGGAAAGGAGTTTTTCAAATAGACATTTTGATTATGTTTTAGCAACATTCCGCTAGTTTTTCTAAAAGACATGGAGGCAACTTCTCAATGGCAGGTCTGATAAAGACATCTTAAAATGCAAAAAGGCTGCTCTTTATGTTGTACTGGCTACTGGTACTATTAGGTTTAAAATCATAAGAACCATTCGACTTAAGAAAATATTTACATTTTCAAGTATGCATTCTTAATTCTTTTCCAAAATATTTATAGCAGCAAGGATGTACATGATGGGTGCCAAAATCATGTCTTTCCCTTCAACCTGTGCCAATCACAGTTTCAGGACTGTTTAAATTCCTAGTGCTAACGAATATAAGTCATTCTTTTCTATGCAGACATTTTCCTCAGCAGGCCATTCTTGTTTCCCTGACAACTATTATCAATTTCCACACTCTCTGATTTTTTCAGAAATATTGGGGTTTCATCTCCTTCCCAGGCAGCATCTAGTTATTTTTCTTTGCTATATATTCCTGTCCAGCTTCTGTGACCAAGTCCCAGACACCCATAGCATATACCTTTCATAAAACCAAGTGTCAGCTGAACAGATTTGTCTACAGGTGTGAGAAAACATCCTGTTTGTTTGAGCTCCTCTTGTGAACTGAGACATAACATATTTTAGCTCATTTGTCTGTTTCTTTAGAGAGCCATGACTGACAGATATTTCAGCTTAAATGTTTACTTTTTCTACTGGCAGCCTTTATGCTTTGTATGTATTCAATCTTAAAAAATCTTCCCCATAAATCATCCACATATAGTAGTAGAAAATAGAAATGATATTCCATTATTAGTCCTACCAGAATATGTATCAAATTAACTCCTTTTTGGTTTTGTTGTCCCTGCTAGATCTTAATTCTTCCAGCCATTATTAAAAGGGGTTTTTTTTCTGAAAGGTTCTGTTATCAATGATTTGCTAAAGTCAGATTACAGTGAGGAAATATCAGGCATGTTGTGTTTCATACTAGCTCTTTGAAGAATGCTACAGCAAATTGAGGCTTTTTCAACCCAGAGAAAAATCTAGGTATCCAGTGTTAGAAGTGAGGAGAGGCAGAGAGGTTTAGGGTTCACTCAGTAAACTTTGCTGAGACTGTTAGCTTGGGCTATCAAGGAGAGCTGTCAAGGAGAGGAACAATGTAAGTAGCACAGGTAAAGAGATGCCGTGGCACAGGTTTTAGAGCTCTGCAGGTAGAGCAAGGAAACTGCAGTGTTAAGGAGGACTAAGAAAGAAGCAGCATCAGCCCTAGCAAAGAGAAAAAGAAAGAAGCGAAGCAGAAATCTGATAAGACAGCTAGAAGGAAATGGTTGCAGTAATCTGGTTTGGCTAAGCTGCAATAAAACTGGAAACATTGTCTTAGACAAGGTACCTCATGGTTCTGCAAGAGAACAGAAGACATATGAAACTCTTGTCAAGCCCCATGGACAAAAATATTAGTTTAGTAACTACAGTATGCTTACTTCTCCTTCATTTTCCTCCTGCCCCTGAAGGAATGTGACAAGAAGAGAAAAACATTGACCAAAAATGGCATAGGTTTAGATTTTCCACTCCTCAATTATCAGGTTAAGAGAAAAGATACAGAGAAAAGAAAAAATACACAGCAAAAAGACACACAAACATGAGCGACAAAATTAATGGAGACAAAGACAAGTAACAAACCTCATCAGTGACACTAATTTTGGTAAGTTATGAAGAAACTGCAGGCAAATCAGGGCTTTGCAACTGATAAGGATGTAAACCTGAGTATTGTTGGAGGGGCGTCAGTGGAAATAGGCAAACTGATGAAAGAATATGCATGGGAAGGAAACTGGGAGGAACAAAGTGGAGAATAGAAAGAATAGAGTATAAAAGGGGTCAGTCGCATGTAAAACGTATGCTTGTCTGACTGAGCCCCACTCCTGATCACCACAGTCTGTCCTGACTTCTTATTAAATCCTTTCTAAAATATATCTCTGAGTAATCTCACTCTATCCCATGTGTACATGTGCTGCAAGGACTAAATGCCAGCTATTGGTGGAGTGGAATAGATGCCAGCTATTGAGGTAAGACTGGAGGTGTAAGCAGATCTGACTTACACCATTGCCAACTACTGGAGCAGGTAGGCATCAGCCCCAGCCACTGGGGCAGTAGTGGTGTGTTTCCCATAAAACAGCTATTAGGATGGACTGGCATGAGGGAATTGAGGGGGTCAATGCTGGTGACTGGAGTGGGACCATAGGTCACAACCCATGTGCCTGGTGCAGGCTGAGGCAGAGGTGAGTGTCTGTACCTTCCCCAAACTGAGGGGATGGGGGATGGGGGGGTGCATGTGTCCTTTGCTAGCAAACCTTGAGCTGGACTAGGCAGCAAGGAAGAGGTCCTGGGTCCAGATAGGGGTATCAAGTGGGCAGCAAGTATTTGAGGGCACCCGTGAGCATGGGATGTCTGCAGGATGAGTGTGTGTGTGTTGCATATTTGCTAATGAGCACCAAGATGGAGCAGCTGGTGAACAGAAGACCTGTACAGCAGAAGAGGGAGCATGGGATCCAGGAAGGGGTACCGGGCAGACAGAGGGACTGTGTTGGTACTGAGGAGATCTAAGAATGCGCATGTGATTGGGAATCTAGAGTGTTGTGTGTGCATCTGCACTATGAACCTTCTATCTCTTTCAGCATGGACAGGGACTTGACTGACTGTGCTTATGTTTTATGTTGGTCCTAAATATAGGTGCTGTTGGAGGGTGCCACTTGTTTGTGGCAGTCTGTGTGAGCAGCCGTGCCAGTGTCTGCTGTACATGTGTGTGTATATCTGTGTGTCTGTGGGGTAGATGCTCAGCTCGCTAAACACTGAACCTGCAAACGGGAAAGAAGCATCCTCATCCCTTAGCCTGGGCAAAGACCCTGGGTCTTCAATACCTTGGTCTTCAGGATTCCCACTCCAGTGGCTAGGAGCTGCTGTAGGCAACCACTGCTTCTAACATCCTTTAATGACACTAAGATGAGGGACATCAAGGAAACTAGTATGAGATCAGTTTAAAACCAAGAAAATAAAATAGACTTTAGGTTTTGAGTGGGGGAGGCTGCACAGAGGCTATTAAATTTCTCCACCTTATTGCCACATTACTTAGTGAAATCTGACAGTCCAGAGGGTCTCGGTAGTTTCAAAACCAAAATAGAGGAATTGATGAGAAGTCATCTATAAAGAAAAACTAAAATGCTGGGAAGGGGTATGTCCACTATCATCCATAATACAATAATTATGGATGCTGCAGCAACTGGGGTAGAAGGAACCACAAAGAGAGATCAGATCCATGTGCTCCCCTAAACCACATCTCTTAGCAGTACTGTTTGAGACAGAATATTGGGTTAGACGGCATTTTTCTTTTTATTTTTATGTTGTAATTAACTGTAAGAAGACGTCTAAAGAAACATTGCCTTTTGTTCTTGGTGCACAGATGGGAAAAAATTTCCTCTGGCAATTCTTGTTGGGCATATTTCTTTGTGATAATGATCCTGAATTACAACAGTACTGCTCGAAAGGAACACATACAACACAATCAAGCTGGCTACTTGAGTTATTTGTTTCCAAAGAAACAAGAAAATGTAGTACAAAGACACTTAAAAACACCTCAGGAATCTAATTCCCCTATTCCTAATTTCTGGTTTGAGTAGTTGACGAATATGAACAATTTTTAGTGTAAGAAAAGCCAAGCTGTGCAGAAAATATGTGATACAGTAAGTTGTTTGAATGTCAAGCCAAAAGACACTACCTCTGTCTTTGGCCTTAATAATAAAATAATTTTTTCCAAAAAAATTCTACCATACTCACAGTTGCTTACTTTCCAGTAACTCTTTAAAAGCATGTCTTAATTACAGCAAAGGTAATTCTTTTCCTTAATTTTGGTTTTAGTCAATGATTTGTTCTGTTATTGTAAGTTCAGAATATGAGTGCACAGTATGTCATAACTATTGTCAATAAATGTTCGCATCAGAAACTGCATCAGTAATATATGCTTCAGCAAACATTAAAACACTGTGACTTCAGATAAACATTAAAACACTGTGACTTCAGATAACTTGGTAAATCAACATCAGTGTAAGTGTTAAAATTTACACTATTTAAGGATTTAAAACTGTGTCTAAAACATATTTCTGTTTTCTATTCAGTTTTCTCCTGTTAACTCCCTCTACAACCGGCCACATTTATCATTCTCCCTGAGTCCCTCCCTGTATTTCTAATTTCGGAACTCACTGTAACATACGCTGTTGTAATTGGTACTCACCACTTCCCTGCTTCAGTATCTCCCATAAACATTATTAACAAGCTGGTTCCTCCATCTTCTGTATTATTAATGGTTATGTTCATTCATTCGCTGATTTGCAGATTTTGCATGCAAGGACTACTCATAAATGCTGAAATAACTCCAGAAAGTTTGTTAGTCCTTTCAATCTCATCAGTTCACACAAATCTCAGGACAGTTTTCATCACTGGTAAAACCCGAGGACAAATCAAAATAGTTATTCTGTGAAGTGCATTACCAGCTTTTGGGAGATCGTGTTTAATTACTTGTCCTAACTTTAAGTCATGCTTATGGCAACTATGTATACATCAAGCCTGAAAGTACTTTTACAATAGTGGAAATGTAAAAAGATATCCTTTTTCTGAGTTTTTTTTCCACTTGGTTTTCAGCTCTAGTGAATTAGTGGTGGTGTTCAAAGATTTTGCCATTCAATTAATTGAGATTTCACCTCTAAAATTTCTATGTATCTCCCTTAATAACATGAAAAATTATGAGGACAGATCTATTCACACTTTTTAAATAACATAAAATCTTGCGACACTGTTAGTAGACAATTTCTCTCTATCTGAGATCATCTTTCTTCTGAAGCCTCATTAAGTCATTTAGCCTGCTGCCAAAAAGAGGAAACACTTGAAATTATGACAGCAACACAAGAATCAAAAGATTGTTTTGGTGTAAATCCAATTTACCCATAGTACAGTGTACTAATTTGGTGTCCAGACTGTTGCAGATAGTATAAAAGGATGGAATATAAGGCTGACCTATAGAAACAGAGAGAAGTTATAATGATGTAACAGTAATATTTCTCACCTTACATATCACAGCTGGTTCTTTAGAGTGGGTTACTGTAATGAGTCTGTCAGCTATTTCAGAACTTTGCTCTAGTCTTTAAAGAGGCGATACATACGTTTCCTAAAGAAGGTTGTGTGAATGGGTGGCATGTAGATAATTTTCCTAGCTGTTAGTAAAAGTCATCAGTAAAATAGTGACGCGTATATGAATAAGTATAGCACATAGAAAAGACCTGGACAATAAATGTGATTTTATTTTTCTACTGAATGTTGACAACTTTGAAGAAAATAAGGATATGGCTTTCAAAAAGCTTCAAAGATTTTCTCAAGCAGAAAAAAACCCTAAACATCTTTCATCTAACCAAAATCAAAGTTCTCTTATTTTACTTTGTTCATTAAATGAAAGACAGTCTATATATGCTACTGCAACGTAGTTTAGAAAATGGTTTATATTTTTATTCCTAGTATGATACAAAAGCAGAAATGGAATTGAATGTAATGGTAAGAGGAAAAGAAGCCAAGCTATTGTAGCATACAGGAAGATTGTGCACAGTAAAAACCAATGTGACCTTCTCTACCTCTGCAGTTGCAGAGCACAGACCCATTAACTCCAGCAGATCAACCTTTATTTTTTGACCTAGAGATTACTTTAAAATGTTGGCTAGGCAATTAGCAGCTGCCACACCCATTAGACTACATGTGCTGGTCCTGTGGCAGCAGGGGAAGGGGCTACGAGGGTGGGTGCCCCCTGTCAGAAGTTGCTCGAAGCTCCACCAGCTCCAAGTCGGCCCCACCGCAGGCTGAAGCCGGGCCATTTAAAGACCATAAATGTGCCTCTGCAATGACATATTTAAGGAGGTGACAGGACAAAGAAATGGCCGTTGAGAACTGCAGCAGAGGAAGGAGGAGGATGTGAGGAAAACACCTATGCAGATACCAGGAGTCAGTGAGGAAGGAGGGAGGGGAGGCAGCAGGAGGGCAGATTCCCCTGCAGCCCATGGGGAGAGGGCAGGCTGTGCCCCTGCAGCCCACGGAGGATCGCGGTGGAGCAGACATGGACCTGCAGCCTACAGAGGATCCCACGCCAGGGGAGGTGCCTGCTCCCAAAGCAGACTGCGACTGTGTGGGCAGCCTGTGCTGGGTTGGTACGTTTCTGAGGGGCTGCACTGCACAGGAAGGACTCACATTGGAGGAGTTCATGAAGGACTTTGGAGAGACCCTGAGCTGGAGCAGGGGAAGTGTGTGAGGAGCCCTCCCCACGTGAGGAGGAAGGAACGGCAAAGACAATCTTTGGTGAACTGACTGCACCCTCCATTCCCTGTCCCCCTACACTGCTGAGGGGAGAGGAGGGAGAGACATCGGGAGTGAGGTGACTTGAGCCCGGGAAGGAGGGAGGGATTGGGGCAGGTATTTGTTTTTTAAGATCTGGTTTTCATGTCTCCTTATCCTACTCTGCTTTGATTGATGATATATTGAATTGAATTTTTTCCCCAAGCTGAGTCTGTTTTTTGCCCGTGACCATAATTGGTGAGTGAACCCTCCCTGTCTTGTCTCGACCCACCAGGTTTCGTTACATTTTCTCCTCATCCCACCAGGGATGGAGGAGTGAGCGAGCACCTATGTGGTTCTTTGTTGCTGGCTGGGCCTAAACCATGACACTACAATTTTAAAACAAAACTGCAAATCATATCATCATTGATGAGCCAATCCCATGGGAAGCCTGTATAAATAAACACTCATATGAAATAGTACAAATATGTCTTTGTTTTTTTACAGATGGATTTTCATTTAATAGAAACACATGTTTATTCTCACTCCCTTTTCCCTTTAGAATCTTTAAGTAAAAGGATTAAAGATTAAACCAGAGAACTGAGCATGGATCCCAGTAAAACAGCAGATTTGCACTGAACTCTCAAGTGCAGACAGACAGACAGCAAAGTTTTGAGGGAGTAGATTTCATTTGAGATTTAATCAGGAGCCTAATTCTAAAGAGATCACCTTGGATGATTTGAGCAATGCTATTATGTATGACCAATAGCTCTGTTGATATGTTTACTATCTCTGTTATTGGGGAGCCTAACTCTCACCTATAGACCTTAAGATAAGAAAGAAACACCAGACATATCAGCAAAAGAGCTTCATTTCCTAAGAACATGCAAACTAACTCACTCGTATCAAATTAAGTTTTATTGGAGAACGCAGCAGTGATGGACAGGTGGCAAAACATCTAATGACAAGGAAAAGCTATGAGTTCAAACTCCCAGATTGAGAATCGCTTAGAAGTTCTCCTTCTACTTCCCACAGAAGTCTTCTGCTGTGCTACTGATGAGAGAGACACATCCCAAGTAAAGTTCTGAGTTCCCTTGGGCCACAGAATTTCAAATATATTCTTCTCCATCATATTTCCAACTACCTGTCATAGGTATCCCAAACCTTACCATGATACTGTCATTCCAGCACCAGAAACCTAGTTTCCGTTTACTCCAAAAGAAACTCAAGACATTGAAGGCCAGGATTGTGAATTCCACTCCTGAAGCTGCTTACTTCCCTCCCGGACTTCAATGCTAAAGTTACAACACTTAAAACTTTTTGTTTAATGATTCTATTTAATATCATTTTCTAAATCTAAGGTTTTTATACAGTCAGAGCACCACACAGAGACCTCTTCAAGATGCCAGTTATCATTTCTGTTCATATCCATGATGCGTATAAAAACCGCAATCGCAGTTATCATTTTGAAAGGTAAAGCCAGTTAAGCTCTTTAAATTTTTTACTGAAGCTCTGCTTTGGAGAAATTCTAATAATCACTCTCCAGACAAGTATTTTTATTTTCTCAAAGCCTACCAGACCTGGGCACCAACAGACCTGACTGTGCTTGCCTGGTCCTTCCAGAGCTCACTCCACCCTGCCCACTTTTCAGTCCCCTCAGGCGAGCCCCTACCACTCCCNGAGGGAGAGACATCGGGAGTGAGGTGACTTGAGCCCGGGAAGGAGGGAGGGATTGGGGCAGGTATTTGTTTTTTAAGATCTGGTTTTCATGTCTCCTTATCCTACTCTGCTTTGATTGATGATATATTGAATTGAATTTTTTCCCCAAGCTGAGTCTGTTTTTTGCCCGTGACCATAATTGGTGAGTGAACCCTCCCTGTCTTGTCTCGACCCACCAGGTTTCGTTACATTTTCTCCTCATCCCACCAGGGATGGAGGAGTGAGCGAGCACCTATGTGGTTCTTTGTTGCTGGCTGGGCCTAAACCATGACACTACAATTTTAAAACAAAACTGCAAATCATATCATCATTGATGAGCCAATCCCATGGGAAGCCTGTATAAATAAACACTCATATGAAATAGTACAAATATGTCTTTGTTTTTTTACAGATGGATTTTCATTTAATAGAAACACATGTTTATTCTCACTCCCTTTTCCCTTTAGAATCTTTAAGTAAAAGGATTAAAGATTAAACCAGAGAACTGAGCATGGATCCCAGTAAAACAGCAGATTTGCACTGAACTCTCAAGTGCAGACAGACAGACAGCAAAGTTTTGAGGGAGTAGATTTCATTTGAGATTTAATCAGGAGCCTAATTCTAAAGAGATCACCTTGGATGATTTGAGCAATGCTATTATGTATGACCAATAGCTCTGTTGATATGTTTACTATCTCTGTTATTGGGGAGCCTAACTCTCACCTATAGACCTTAAGATAAGAAAGAAACACCAGACATATCAGCAAAAGAGCTTCATTTCCTAAGAACATGCAAACTAACTCACTCGTATCAAATTAAGTTTTATTGGAGAACGCAGCAGTGATGGACAGGTGGCAAAACATCTAATGACAAGGAAAAGCTATGAGTTCAAACTCCCAGATTGAGAATCGCTTAGAAGTTCTCCTTCTACTTCCCACAGAAGTCTTCTGCTGTGCTACTGATGAGAGAGACACATCCCAAGTAAAGTTCTGAGTTCCCTTGGGCCACAGAATTTCAAATATATTCTTCTCCATCATATTTCCAACTACCTGTCATAGGTATCCCAAACCTTACCATGATACTGTCATTCCAGCACCAGAAACCTAGTTTCCGTTTACTCCAAAAGAAACTCAAGACATTGAAGGCCAGGATTGTGAATTCCACTCCTGAAGCTGCTTACTTCCCTCCCGGACTTCAATGCTAAAGTTACAACACTTAAAACTTTTTGTTTAATGATTCTATTTAATATCATTTTCTAAATCTAAGGTTTTTATACAGTCAGAGCACCACACAGAGACCTCTTCAAGATGCCAGTTATCATTTCTGTTCATATCCATGATGCGTATAAAAACCGCAATCGCAGTTATCATTTTGAAAGGTAAAGCCAGTTAAGCTCTTTAAATTTTTTACTGAAGCTCTGCTTTGGAGAAATTCTAATAATCACTCTCCAGACAAGTATTTTTATTTTCTCAAAGCCTACCAGACCTGGGCACCAACAGACCTGACTGTGCTTGCCTGGTCCTTCCAGAGCTCACTCCACCCTGCCCACTTTTCAGTCCCCTCAGGCGAGCCCCTACCACTCCCAGCCCTTGGCCCCAAACAGCCAGTGGCCCCCATGGTACCTTGACACCATTGCAGCACAATTCATTCTGTTTTCATCCTTTATTCAATTCCATATCACTTTATATAACTTTTATCAATTTCCTTTCTTTGACAATGTCTGTAAAAATTTCATTTCTGACACTTTATCAGATCTTTTAAGGAAGAAGAGAGAAATTAAAGCTACTGCTATAGTTTTCCAAAAAAAAAAAAGTTGTTAATAAGATCACACAATGACTTTTTCTTTCTGTTCACATAGCTTCTGTATCTTCTTCCTTCTCCTTTTTCTTTCCACTTAAGATCAGATTAATGAATAAGTAATAAAATCAATCACTCTTTCTTTTCCAAGTTTGAGAATTCTTTGTCCTATTCTATGTATTCTAGATTTCATTTTTAAAATTCTTGCTACTGAAAATGCAATTTCTTGTACCACTTCTTTCCAAAGACTAATGTAGGAATTACCTGGTCCTTCCAAATTTTGATTTTGCTGGTTCCCCCTGTTCTCCTGGTAGTATCTTCATACAGCCATCACCTCAAGCCGTTCTGACTTACCCACATTCTTCAGCATAACCATCCTTGTTGAAAACTTAAGGCAAAACATTCCTTTTTGGGAGCCCTCTATACATTATATTTATATTAAATTTCATCCTCATTGAACCAAAGCCTCACTCATCCTTGCCTATGTTCTGTCCTTATATCATTTCATAACTAAAAGACATGCTTAGCACTTGTTTTGAATAGCTTTATGTGGTTAAGCAAGACAAGCCTTGGCTCTTAGTTTGCCAGATTAAATTTCATTTTGGTGTTTTCTTGATGCTGGTCTAAAGGTATAGAAAAAACTGCAGAGACTATATCGCAGTAATTAGTTGCAACTGTTACCAGAGGAATTAATATTCCACTGAGTTCCTCACCCACATCTTTATTTCCTTATGTGTTCTAAAAGGTCCTAGTTTTGGTGCATGTTTACAGAGCTCCACCTTTGCACAGAAGTAATTTTTCCTCCACTGAACATGATGATTTAAAAAAACAAGTTCTGCAGCAATATAACATAAAAGCATTTACACAGTAGAACAAATCCAGCTTGTTGCTGTCATTTTAGCAAATCAATAAAATAATATTACTAGATTCTTTTTGTCATAGCAAATTTATAGTAACACTTCTTAACATTTATCTCGTGCATTTACAAATGAGTTACATTCCAAAGCACTTCATAAACTTTAAATAATTAATGTCACTTGTAGAAGGCAATAAAGATTTTTTTTTTAATTTCCTGACATTTACAAATCAACACAACAATTGTGGCCTCATGCATTACAAAAAACCCCATCTTCTTGTGATCAATTACTTAGGTGTTTTTCAGATACAGAATTCTCTATTTCTTTTGTCTTTAATTATATCCATAATATTTTTTTAAAAAAAATTAAAACATGTTGGTATTTTTTATACATTATGTATATACAATGGGTATATATCTCCATAAAGTTATTTCAACCTTTTGGTTTCTGGATAGACTAGTGAATATCAATGTCTTCTTTACCATTTTTTCCATATTTTTACGATTTTTCTGAGTGCTATATTCTGGTATTAATGTGCAACTGCATTAAATTGTCATGAAACTAGTATTGCAGTTTGAAAAAAGTCAAAAAAATACTGTTAAATACATTTCTTCTTATCTGGATAGAAGTGAGAAATCTTTCAAAGTGTAAAAATGAGTTATAAATAAGGCAATCATGAAAAAGTTTTGCAGACAAGCATTTTCTTCTAATGCATCGTGCTAGCAATTATATATTTTTGTAATATCAGTGATTGAAGTCAGAAGACTGAGAGGGGATCTGATCAATGCTTATAAATATCTAAAGGGTGGGTGTCAAGAGGATGGGGCCAGACTCTTCTCAGTGGTGCCCAGCGACAGGACAAGGGGCAACGGGCACAAACTGGAACACAGGAAGTTTCACCTGAACATAAGTAGGAACTTCTTTACTGTGAGGCTAACAGAGCACTGGAACAGGCTGCTGAGAGAGGTTTTGGAGTCTCCTTCTCTGGAGATATTCAAAACCCGCCTGGATGTGTTCCTGTGCAACCTGCTCTGGGGGCATCTGCTTTAGCAGGGGGGTTGGACTGGATGATCTCCAGATGTCCCTTCCAACCCTACCATTCTGGGATTCTGTAAGTTTTTTCTTTAAATGCAAATCTATTTAAATATAAGTGCAACAATGCGGACTTTGAGTGAGAAATGTATTTGACTATCTTTATAATTGAAAACATTTGAGGTCTCACAGTGAGATCAGAGTCTCTCATGGTTTAACCCTGGTTGAAAACTAGGGCCCACACAGCCACTCTCTCATTTTTCCCCAGTGGGATGGAAGAGAGAATCAGAAGAGTAAAAGTGAGAAAACTTAGGAGCTGAGATAAAGACAATTTAATAGGTAAAGCAAAATTTATGTACATAAGCAAAGCAAAGCAAGGAATTCATTCACTGCTTCCCATGGGTAGGCAGGTTTTCATCCATCCCCAGGAAAGCAGGGCTCCATCACGCATAACCATTACTCAGGAAGACAAACGGCTTCACTCCGATAGTTCTCCCTTCCTGCTTCTTCCCCTAGCTTTATATAGCGAGCTTGATGCCATATGGTGTGGAATGTCCCTGTGGTCGGTTGGGGTCAGCTGTTCTGGCTGTATCCCCTCCCAAATTCTTGTGCACTCCCAGCCTCCTCACTGGGTGGGTGGGAGGGGAGAAACAGAAAAGTCCTTGGCTCTGCATAAGAAGTGCTCAGCAGTAACAAACACATCTCTGCATTATCAACACTTTTTTTCAGCACAAATCCAAAACACAGCCTGATACCAGCTGCTGTGAACAAAACTAACTCTATCCCAGTCAAAACCAGCACAGAAGCAAAATGTCTATTGCAGTCTAGAATGGTGAGTCTTGCTTACTTGGGATCTCTTAGTTCATAACCATAAATCAAGAAGTAGATATGAAAAACAGCAACATATTCTTTTACATGTTTAATAAATCCTTGAGTTTACAAACAATAAAATTTCAGCAATCTTTTTCAAAGAATACCTTAAAGATAGTAAGTTAAAAGCACTACTTTATGGTGGGAGAGAACTCCTGTTAAGCTTTTGACTCTTTCTCCAGTCTCTGCATCTCAGGGATTCTGATCTCTCTGATCAATAACTTAAGTTAGTATCAATACTGTGACTGAGGTTGTACCAGAGACACCATGGCAGCCTCGTACTATTGACAAAATCATTATTGCCAGTACAACTGCTTTATGGCTAAAAGTCCAAAGGCTTTGCAACTTTGGACAAGAACCCTTATTACTTAATATCACTTTTACACAAACCTTGATACATTGTTTACTCATTAAATGAGCAGTTTGCTCAGGCACAGTGCATAACTAAACATTCTTGAGCTGTATCTATTCAATCATTTTACCATTTTGCAAGATGGAATTTAAATCAGCTTAGTTATAAATGTTAATTTCTTTTCCTAAATTGTTATGCTTTTTCATGCCATTATGTCAGAAGAGATTCTTTGCATTTGGCTATTCAAGTTCATTTATAATTAATCAAGCTCAAATATACACAGTCATGTCCAGTGAACTGTCAAACTTTAGTGCTGTGTTATTATCAGGGCTTGCTGCGGATGAGCTGCCTTAGGCATAAAGGGTGAACTATCATGTTAACATGGAAAAGCACCTTACTAAGCACAAAAAGATAGCCTTCATCTGGGACAGGTAAGTAGTTGCTGTTAAAAGACATGCTACCGTGTTTAGGTAGCTTTGACACTAGAGCTCATTTCTGTCTCTGTCCCCAGGATGTATGTCTGATCATATAAACCAGTGTGAAACACTGTGGATCAATATGATAGTCAGACAAGAAAAAGTCTTCTGGAATATCATGTGGGCAAGATGTGTAGAATTTAACAGTCCTAAACTGAGATTCATAGGATTGTCTTAGTCTATAAAAATTAAAGGAGAATGGCCTTTTACACCTCTTCCCACTCTTTGGTTTATTTCCATCTTTTCTAATTATCTAAACAATTTATAATTTCTAGTGAAATTCAAGGAGATATTTCTAATAAATATGTAATTGCTTTCATATTGTTTAATTCTAGATCACTGTTCTGTAGCATAATATATTTTGATAGCTATGACAATAGTAAACCACAGTGTTTAACAGCATTTTTACCAATACACTTCAAGACATTTAATAAAGTACCATTTTAGAGAAGCATATGTCAGTGATCAACTTTCTGAGTAATAAACAATGTAGAAAATCTGTCTTCCTGTTAACAAGAGCAGCATATGAGTGGATTAAAATAAATTATTAACTTCATCATTAGGCTTCAGCCTGAGGACAGTGTTCCACTGGTTTAAAGGTTTGTGTCTAGCTACATTTTTCATTTTTAAACAAGCAGTCAAGGCTGAATGCAAAGATTCAGGAAATGCCTTATGGTCTTAACCCACCTGATCATTACACACCAGAAACTGGTCAAGCCAGAAGCCATTATTACTCAAACAAAATTAATTACTGAAAAGTTATTTTCTGGTTTTACATATTGCCTAGAGAAAAAGTAGATGCATTTCCTCAGCAAGGATAAAAAAGTAGCCCAGCATTTTCTTTGACGTTTGAAGACTCTCCACCTACTGGAAACAAAGAGGTAGATATGCTAACAACAATAAGAAAGTTCCTCTTTTACAGCCTCTGATGTGTGGCTGCAACAGTGTTTCCTGTTCAGTAAAGTAAGAAAGCCGTGCTCTGCCCAGAAGGGATATGCAGAACTATCCATGGTGCCAAAAACCAGGAGCGTGCATGGCTTGAGACATTTCTGGAGGGATCTGAGATGAGAAATTGTGAGCCTATCTTCAGATCTGAATTAGCAGTGAAAGTGTGGCATATGTGGACTTTGTAAATCAGACATGAATAATGTATAGAACTGTTTCCGCATTTTTCCTTAGTATGATTGTCTTTGCTAAGGCTGAAATAAAAGCTTGCTGTCTTTTAGATAAGATCTTCTTTTTACACATAAGTACTGCTTTTGGGGGTTTTAAAAATATATTTACATAATTAAATTTCAATATATTCAAATGCTTTTCTTGGAGTAATACTTCAGTAGATTTTGCATAGGAATATTTCCTTATTTTTGTTTTTAACCTATGCAAATACTTTAAATGTAAGACCAAAAATTACTGAGTTCTCTTGCTAGTTCAGAGCTATGGCCTTCATTGAAATGTCTATTTAAATAAGAAGTCATGGATCACATGCTGCAGTCAATTAATCTTACTACTTTCTTTGCAGCCAAAACAACACAGTGTAACATTTGGCTTTTAATATCAACTACATGTTTAAAAAAAAAAAAAAACTAATCTCAGTGCTGAAATGCACTTCGATTCAGGGATAATGAGATCTAAATGTCAGCTGGATGGACAGACCCTGAAGTTACTGCTTCTATTTAGTTTTAACTGTTACAGGCATGCACATATCACTAGGATACTATCACTCCAAGATGAACAGAAAGAACTTGGAAAAACTTCCAATCCAATTCAATTTTATTTTCATTTGGTATAGTTTTATATTTTATTCTATAAATGCAAAGTAGTAAGGTTAAAAATTTTAAAAATCCTTTGTTAAACATTACTTATAAAAATAGAAATTTATGAACAAATTAATATCAGACCTAAAACTGAGCCTTGGATTAATTGCTGATATCTTTCCCTTATGCAGATACATTTTCGAAACATATACCATAAGCTTGGCAGTCATAAACAATGCAGTTTACCTGGACAAGTCATAGTGTAAAGAGAAATGCCTACTTACTTTTGTGAAAGCTAATTATTACTGTCCTGGTTGTGCAGGAAGTTCTAATACACTGAAGTCTGAACTAAGTGGAATAAGTAATAGGATGAAATGCTGCCTTTCTGCTAGTTTCCAAAGCCTGGGACTTTTTTTTCTGCCTTTCACCATAGGTATTGTCAGTTTTACAAATGAGATCTTCAAAAGCTAAGAGGTAGCTTGTTCCACTGATGTCGTATTGACTGAAACCTCTGACTTCTGAAAAAACGGACATATTTCATAAAATTCTCTTTTTTTTTTTGTAACTTAGGATATTATTCATCAGAAGCATAAGAAAATTCAGATGCAGTTTATGAGAATATTTAGAAATACATACTTTGTTGCAAAAAGATTACACACAAGGCAAAAACAGCCACTATTTTCTTGCTACGGCATGTATACAGAGCTTTTTTTTTCAAGGAGAGCCTGACTTTAATGAAAGGAGATTGTCTATTTCTACTTTTTTCTCTTTCAAGCAGTTTTAAAAATATTTCTTTAGAATAAAATATACCCAAAACCAATGTATGTACACTTTAGAATGACCTGAAAAGCATCTCATTCTGAAAAAAATGTTACCACATATAAAACAACACACTGATGGCATCGGTACCTTTCCCAATCCTTGGCATGTGCTATCAAATTAAGCTAAGAATTGGTTCTTCCCCCTCATTTTATCTTTTTCTTAACTTGTTCCCTCCAGACCAGTTATTCAGAAACTTTTTGGAGTAAATTTGGTGACAAACTCCACTCTTGATAGTGGTAGATCCTAAAACTATGTCATTCTGTGTATTGTTTTGAAGTCAGTTTGAGAGCTGCAGGCTTAAAATAAACTGTTTTACACTATTTAGACTATTTTATACTATTAAAATAAATAACAGTTTAGCTATCACTAAATGTGATCCAGCCTGTGACTTGTACATATTACTACAATAATATTAATAAATATTGTCAATATTGTTGCATATACTTCCCATAAGTCTGATACTGACTTTACTGACTTCACATAATCTAAATGGAGTCCATTTCATCCTTTTAGCTAATTTATATTCTCCATAGATCTTTTTAATTATAACATATGCTCACATAACAAGAAAATGCAAGTATTTATTTGTTCATTCATTTTACATGCATCATTAAATAAAGCATTGTGACTAAGATGCTATACTTATTTCAGGATTTATTTATTTCAATGTCACAGGCTTATTCCATGTACTTAAAATATCAGACAGTGTTAATTTATATGAACATGCATTTTTAAAAATCTATAACTCATACTATGACATCTACATTTCCCTTTCCGAATAAGCTTAATCTCAAGCGCCACAATCAGTTTACCTACAAGTTTGCAAATTCCTGTAAGATTTTCAACTCCCACAGCAAAACAGAAGCATTACAGTCTGTTCCCACAGTGCTGTCTAAAGCAAAAGACAGTAGTACTGTTGTTTTGGGGTTTTTTTTTGTTTCCTGGAATTATTTTATGTGGCTTTAGATCTGAATCTAATGTTAATCAGTAATAAAGTGAATTCCTTTTGACAGCTCCTTAAAATTCTCAGGACTGTTCCTCCAAAATGAAACCATATTGCTCACATAAAGTGAACTCTGTCTGACAGCATGCTGACTTTCTGTCAAGGAACATACACTCACTTCTGGGGAGCTGAAGTTTAAAAAAGAAAGAAAGCACAGAACTGAGTTTTGCAAAATGTACATAGCAATCTCGGTTTGCCCAAGAACAAGATGCTGAACTTACCTACAGGCATATATATGGAATTTGAGTGTACCTTTGTATGAGTTTTCAAACATTTGAGCGTTCGAAGTCTAGACTTTGTATAGAACGTTTTCAGCACCTATTTTAATAAATTTAATTCAACTTGACTCACAAAATACTTTAAATTAAACGGGTTGGAGCAGATGCACAACACTCATGTTGTGGATATGTCACTTTACAGAGGGAATCGGATGCTCAGGCAGCTAATACACATAAGAAGGGCATAAGAGCCATAGTACCTCACAGGTCTCCTTCCAGAATATTTATCCATAAATCTGGATTGTACAAAACAATACAGTCTACACAAATGCCTCCTGTCCTGTTTTCATTTCACCTGCAAAACATACATTTCAGTTGAAACTGTTTAACACTGATAAACAAATTGATTATAGTAGCAAAGCTATTTGGTATCCAAAATTCCAGAAGTAGGCACAAACATAAAATTATACAGTGGCTCCAAGACACTGTTCAGAAAGAAACAAAGCAGTTGCACTAGGAGAACTTTTATTCAGCAATGTGCCAAGTTCTGTCTCTTTACCCTACTATAATAAAAAGGGGGATTGTTCTGCATTGAAAAACATGATTGTCCTTTCAGTTGTCTGAGGCACAATGATCTAAGCTGTGGCCTTCTGTGTCAATCATAACTCACTGTCATCTATTACGTTTGGTGGTGCTGCAAGCTTACAGCTTACCATGGAAAAAAATATAGACCAATACTTCTCCAATAGCATATGTATGCTTGAACATCCAACATCCTCTCAGTTGACAGCATTCAAAATGAATTAATATTTTTGCTTACCTGACACAATAGCTACCGCTACATTTTAATAAGCACAGTAATTCAGACTGCTATTAGTACTAATGATGGCACTAGCAAATAATCCATTTGCATTTGCATTTGAATGCTAGCCTCAAACAAAACTGATAGTCCTTACCAGTATCCATGGGAAAGTTGAACAGATAGATAGGTAGATAGGTAAGTAGATAGCAAGCAAGCAAGAAACATGTCAGGCAAATGTTAAGAAACATAGTTCTCAGTAAAACAGATCATAAATCAATGAGTCAGCTGATAGTGAAGAAGTGAAACAGTAGAAGAAATAGCATTTCCAAAGACTGATAATATCCATTTATTTAAAGTAGATTCTGATTTCCTTATCCTTTCTGGTGCTCTGGCTACTGAGGTCAGGCACATTCAATCAAATGAATCAAAACAAAGTGTAAAATACCTGTAGAGTTACAGCTTTTTAAGGGATCTTTTTGGATACCTCTTACAACACAAAAATCAAAAATAGGCTACTCTTACAATTCCAATGATAAATAATGCTCAACAGATCTACATTCCTAATGCAGCAAAGAGACCAAAGAAAGGCAAAAGGTTAAACTCCATATATAACATCCAAAAATACAGGTTCTCTTTACTAAAAAATGTAGGATACAAGATGTGCTTCACCCACTGGAGTTTCAGAAAGAAAACCATAATATTTTTATTTTCCTCCTTTCCTTATTCAATTCACAGAGCTACCCTGGCTGGGCATTGGGAAGTGTGTTTAACTTTCATAAGTAAGAAAAAATATCAGAAGTGTGATTATACTAATGCCCATAGGGTTCCTATAAACAAAATTCAGAAACATATGTATTTTGAAAAGAATGACTGATTTTCAGTGGTCATAGCTCCCTGTCAATGAATCTTCTAGCCAAGGGAGAGGTTGTTAAGCAATTAGGAAGAATCTTACATATATATTTCTGGAACAAAATTTATCAGATTCTTCAAACCAATATTTAATCTTAAATTAATATGTCAGTTTCCCTCAGGGAAATAGCTAGATGAGGCATTTAGAACTAAATTTTGCATTTCATCTTTTTGCAGAAATGGTTTTTGAACTGAAATTATTTTTTTGCCAACTTAAAAAATAAACACTGCAACAGATGTTCTGATTTTATCTTGGATGAATGAAACAAACATTGTTTTGTGTTCATGTCGCACAGTGTTTCAAAATTTTGTGGGTTTGGTTATAATGCAGAATGGGAAAAAAGTCATGCCTGTGGAAATTCCCAGGGAAAAAAAGACAAACTTATTTCACGTTCAGCCTACTAAGTAATTCCAGTGACTCATTTATTAGTCTTTCCTGAAGGTGTGAGGAGAAGGAAGGGGAGAATGGGAGATTTCAGAAGAGCCCTTTGGTACCACAACCTTATTTAGAATCCTGGGTTTTCTAATTTTAAAAGAGGCAAGAAGGAGATAAAATTCCTCTGCTTTCCTATCAGGTCCCAGTTTCTTTGCGTGTTAGGATGTGTTAGGTCTGTGTGGCAGGGCTTTGGTAACAGGGGAGTGGCTACAGCAGTGGCTCCTGTAAAAAAAGCTGCTTGAAGCTCTCCAGCTCCAAGTGGGACCCACATCGGACTGAGGCCAATCCCATCAGCGACAGTGGATTCGCCTCAGGATAACATATTTAAGAATGGAAGAAAAAAAAGAAACTGGTAGAAGACCTGCAGCAGAGAGTTGTGGGATGTGAAGTAAACACCTATGCAGATTCCATGAGTCAGTGAGGAAGGAGGGAGGGGAGGCAGCTGGAGTGGAAATTGTCCTGCAGCCTGCGGGGAGAGGACAGACTGTGCCCCTGCAGCCCACGGAGGATCGCGGTGGAGCAGCCCATGAAGGACCATGGCAAGGCAGAGAGGGACCTGCAGGCGGGGAAGGACTACAGTAGAGCAGAGAGGGACCTGCAGCCCACAGAAGACCCCATGCCAGGGGAGGTGCCTGCTCCCAAAGCTGACCACTGCTGTATGGACAGCCCATGCTTGGTCGGGGTGCGTTCCTGAGGGACTGCATCATGTGGGAAGGACTCACGTCGGAGGAGTTTGTGAGGGACTGTTTGCCGTGGGAGGGACCCCACGTTGGAGCAAGGGAAGCATGTGAGGAGCCCTCCTCGCCTGAGGAGGAAGGAGCGGCAGGGACAACCTTTGATGAACTGACTGCACCCCCATTCCATGTCCTCCTGCACCACTGAGGGGAAGGAGGGAGAGACACATTGGGAGTGAGGGGACTCGAGCCTGGGAAGGAGGGAGGGGTTTTCAAGATCTGGCTTTTCATATCTCCTTATCCTACTTTGTTTTGAGTAGTGACAAAATAAATTGATTTTTTTCCCCCAAATTGAGTCTAGTTCTGCCCGTGACCGTAACTGGTGAGTGAACCTTCCCTGTCCTTTTCTCGACACACCAGGTTTTGTTACATTTTCTCCTCATCCCTATGTGGGTGGAGTGAGTGAGAGGCCGCATGGTGCTTTGTTGCCGACTGAGCTTAAGCTACGACATACGGAGATTATTGAAGTCTTTCACTAACAGATTAAGATACTTTTTCTCCATATCAGTCTGAAGTTTGGTCCTTTATCTGCTGTAAGTCAAATATTTTCAGCTTAGGTTTTTCACCTTTACTCTAGATATCATACAAAAGGCCTTTTATGTTGCCTTTTTGTAGTCAGAAAAGGCACTGCCTTTAGCTAAAAAAAAATTCAGTCTCTTTGAAGTGCTCCTTCAATGCTTTATGTCGTCAATGTACGGTGGTTCATCTTATAGGGAGTTGATCTTATTATAGTTCAATTTGTAACTACTTTTTTTGATAAATCAATTAATTGTATGTTCTTGGATGTTTTCTAACTTTTTTCACAGACCAGACTACCAATCATTCTAGTAACCCTTTTCTGCATTATTTCCAATCTTTTTCTTTTCAAAACAGACTCAAAAAGTAGGCAGAGCAGTCAGACCACAATCTGAGAAATAGCATAGAAAAAAAAATAATTTCTGCATATCATGGCTTAACATTTTTCAGATAGTGCTGTGGACTGTTCACTCAACTCCTGCTTAGATTTTGGCTAACCCAGCTCACCTCATGCTAAGGCCTGATGTATACTGGGAGCAACACCATTAGCTCGAAGGAAGAGCACCAAACAGGCAGGACAGGTGGCCAGGAAGAGCTGAAGGGACATTATGCAGGGATGATCACCTGCAAATTGATGACTTGGGCAGCCATTATCTTTTGCCTGGCACTTTCCGCAGAGTCTACTAAATTATGGAAATGGTATAGACCAAACCTCCAAGCTGTAGCGTATAAAACATCAGCTTACCCAAAAAGCTTTCACCCAAAAAGGGAATCCAACAGCAGCTGGACTGCTGAGGTTTTCTTGCTTCCTGGTGTGATACACGGAACACCTCTATCATGACGGAGGAGGACAGATGAGCACTCTCACCGTTGGCCAGGTAACTGATTATTTTCTTTTGCTTATAGGTGCAGATATTAAGAGTTATGGGTTATAAGTTATGAAATCTTATTGCTTGAATGGGGAATAACCGAATTAATGTGACAGACTGCTCCAGGCAAAACGGGATTGAGCCCCTGTTTGACATGCTTAGTTATTATATTTCTTAATAAGTTCATGAAATAAAGTTTAAATCACAGAGTACGTTATCCTGTAAATTTGAGACATCCCAACAGACCTTGACATAGTGCCTCAAAGTGTATTTCTAATGGGACATGACCTATGGCATGATAGTTAAGTATTAGCAGTGGTCTTGTAGCTCTTCTGCAAGATACAGTGAAGAGATTCACAAATATTGAAATTTTACTCCTTTCTGTGTCCACATTGTGTCTGGCATTTCTACAAAGTTCAGCATACATCCACAAGAAAGGAATGTTTGAAAGTAGAGAGTATAATTCCATTTTGAAAATATGGCAGCATCAAGGGAATTCCTCTAGTCCTTGTAAATTTTGCATTAAAATAATGTCTCCTGGTGAGATTTAATTGATTTTCCTTTTCTTAAAGGAACTTAGAAATTGCTGCACTGCATTTTGTGCCTCTGTAAACAATGTACTGCTTTGGTTGGCTTTACTGTAAGATTTGAATGCGAAATGGATACCTATAATAAAACTAAAAGGCTAAGATGGAAATCAGTTACTTCTGAATGGCAAGAGAGTCTTGCTTTTCATAGCATTATGATGATGGCAGTCTCAGTAGTCTCCCTCTCTGTTTAAACACCAAAAAAGTTAAGAAATCCTTGAGTTTTGGATTATTTTCTCATAGGATCAGTCATAAAATGAAGATCTAGACCTGTAATAAGATTTTAAATATCCCTAAAGCAAGTTTCCTTCATTTTTGGAACTATGTGATTTGCTTTAATTAGCTAGGAAAAAAGCATAGCAAAAGTTTTGCCAAAATTTATTTACATTACTGAAAAACCAAACTTTGTCCTTTTTTGGTTTTGTCAGTTTAGTTGATTTAATTTTTCATATTCCAGTTTCCTTAGAATGATATAATAGAATTTTCATCTGCAGAGGCAGCCTTTATTTTATGTTTATCCAGCTTCTACATCTTTGCTCTGTGTTTAAATTCTCTGAGAGAATTAGGAAATAAGCCTGGACGTGGCACCATTTTGAGTGATTCTCTTATATACGGCTAACTGCTCCTTAATGTAACTTCTGAAATAGAAATGCTTAAAATATGAAATCAGTTTACATAAAAAAATGTCAAGTAGTCAGTGCTGTAGGAAACCTTGCAACTTCTTAAGACTACAACATGTTATTATTTTGAAGCAATTTTCTCAATCTCTATAAGGTATTTGAACAGGTAAGACATTTATTTATGTTTGAATTGGCAAACGCAGTCACCCAGATAATTAAGTAGCTGAAAATTATTGATCTGTTAGGCATAACGTGGTCAATGTCAGAAATGTTTACGAGAGTAACATTAGCATTAATACATTCTATTCCCTTGTAAAATTATTTGGTTAGGTCTTAAGACCACATCTCTTTCCAATAATCTTCATAGGTTCAATAGAATCCTAGTTCATTCAATTTATGAGGAGTGAGGAAACTTTAAAATGTTTAATACGAATTTATTTTTGAAGCCTGTGAAAATATCCCTTGAGATATACTTAGCATAATACTGTCATACCTGTCATGATCAGTCTGGCCCTGAATTTCACAGTAAGTTTGCGAAAGATATAGCAGCATTAATTAAGAGACTGTGGCCACAATGAATATTTAGAGCCATTAATACAGACACATAGAAATACTAGTATGAAAATTTCTTTCTACCCAATGTGCCAGCATAGGTACTTTTAGTGCCAGTTTGGCACGTCACCATAGATACAGCACATTTTGATCACTGGAAACAAATTTGAAACTTCATGGTGAAACTAGCCACTGAAAGTAAGAGCAAACTTTCTTTGCTTTCAGCAGAGCTATGACTTGTGACTTCTCATTGCAAAATCAGGTTACCAGTTATTCACAAATGCATTATTTAAAAACTGCTAAATCATTTAGGCCAGGTAGACCAACCAGGTCTTCCAACTGATTTATTTCTGTTGTACATTCTTTCTCTATACATTTCTGCATCATGAAATACATGACGTCAAAAAACATCATTCTATAGGCTGACACCCGAATGGTTCTAGTCATTTGAAGTAAGGCTTATGTTTGCATGGCAAATAGCTGATGATTGTTCACAGTCTTATTAAGTACAGGAACTAAGGGGTAATAAAAAAACTTCAAGGTGCTGGTTCAAAAGAAAGAGAAGGAAGCTGTTCTTCATGTAATTAAGCTATGGAGCTCCTTGTGAAAGACTGCATGCTGAAAATCCATGGAAGCTCAAGAAGTACCTGGCTTAAATCGTGGAAAAAGATCTGTGGTGGGCTATTAAGGACTGAAACATCCTCACTGAGTCAGAAAGTCCCTGAACAGCAATTTGTTTGAGACTAGAGGAATAGTCTGGGGAACAATTGCTACTTACTTGTGCTTATATTTCTACTAGACCTCCACTGTGGCCATGTCAGACTGACATGGTGCTGAGCTAAATAAACTTTTAGTGTGAAAAAGAGCCCATTTTGATTTTCTTATATATCAACAATATCACCTGGCACCAATCTGGTTTTACTTCTATTTAATTGAGGTAAGACTACTGGAAAAAAAACACAATCCAAATATTGTAAATTTAATAAATTATTTCAATTACTTAAAATTAAGATGTCAGATACATTAGTGTCCTTTAAATACACTGTCATAAAGTTTTTATTTACATGCATGTGGTGGAGGAATGATTTTTACCCATTGGATTTTTACCCAGCCTCATTTCATCTTTTTAAAAAAAATATATTCTTTGTAAATTCTTGCTGACTTTGTCTTGACACCTAGAAGATGTCTTTCCATTTGTTTCTCCAACAATGGAGCTGCAGGTTAGCCTGTCTTGTTACTGAGTCATTCCACAGAAGGTTCATGTCTGTGTAAAAGATAAAGTCTTTATTTTAAAAAATGCATTTAACAAGCAGCAATAACAGCTACAACAAAGTTAGCAGAACAAAAGCTTCATTAGCTGCCTTTGTCTGCAAACTTTCTATGGTTGGAACGTCTTTCTTGTATGCAAATGACTCTATTAAGACTCAGGATTTTTTCAAATACTTCATTATTTTTGTTATAGGCTAAAAATGACTGTAAATTTTAGTGAAACAGTCACATCTCCAACTTCATTATAGGCTTCTACATCCAAGATATAGACACTATTGTCATGGTTTGAGCCCAGTTGGCAACAAAGAACCACATAGATGCTCACTCACTCCTCCCCACACACCGGGATGAGGAGAAGTGTAAAGAAACCTGGTGCATCGAGAAAAGGACAGGGAGGGTTCACTCACCAGTCACGGTCACGGGCAGAAAACAGACTCAACTAGGGGAAAAATTTCTATTTAATCAGTTATCAATCAAAGCAGAGCATGAAAGCCAGAATTAAAAAAACCAAACATTTTCCCCCACCCCTCCGTCCTTCCTGAGCTCAAGTCCCCTCACTCGCAATGTCTCTCCCTCCTTCCCCCTCAGTGGCGCAGGGGGACAGGGAATGGGGGGTGCAGTCAGTTCATCAAAGGTTGTCCCTGCCGCTCCTTCCTCCTCAGGCGAGGAGGGCTCCTCACATGCTTCCCTTGCTCCAACGCGGGGTCCCTCCCATGGCAGATGGTCCCTCACAAACTCCTCCGACATGAGTCCTTCCCACATGATGCAGTCCCTCAGGAACGCACCGACCCAGCGTGGGCTGCCCATACAGCGGTGGTCAGCTTTGGGAGCAGGCACCTCCCCTGGCATGGGGTCTTCTGTGGGCTGCAGGTCCCTCTCTGCTCTACTGTAGTCCTTCCCCGCCTGCAGGTCCCTCTCTGCCTTGCCATGGTCCTTCATGGGCTGCTCCACCGCGATCCTCCGTGGGCTGCAGGGGCACAGTCTGTCCTCTCCCCGTGGGCTTGTAGGGTAATATCCACTCCGTCCACCTCCTCCGCCCTCCTTCCTCACTGACTCCCGGTATCTGCGTAGGTGTTTCTCTCACATCTCCCTACTCCCTCTGCTGCAGGTCTCAACAATTGCTGCTTTGTTTCCTTCTTAAACACATTACCACAGAGGCCCATCTATTGTCTCTAAATTGCCCAGCCTCAGCTCAAGGCAGGGCCACCTTGGAGCTGGGGGAGCTTCAAGCAGCTTCTGAGAGGGGCCACCTGCCCATGTAGCCCCTCCCCTGCTACCAAAGCCCTGCCACACAGACCCAACACAACTATAAATGACTACACCCTCATTAATCTAATATTTAAAACTATAAGGTGCTGATTTCACTATAACCTACATTTTTACTAGACCTCTCCTCTTAATTCTAGACTAGACTAGACTAGACTAGAATAGAATAGAATAGAATATTTCAGTTGGAAGTGACCTACAACAATCATCTACTCCAGCTGTCTGACCAGGGCTGACCAAAAGTTAAAGCATATTAATTAAAGGCATTGTCCAAATTCCTCTTCAACACTGACAGGCTTTGGGCATCAACCACCTCTCTAGGAAGCCTGTTCCAGTGTTTGACCACCTTCTTGGTAAAAACATGCTTCCTAATGTCCAGTCTAAATTCCCCTGGCACAGCTTTTAAGCATTCCCATTCATCCTGGTTCAAAGTTGTGTTTTGATACGTGTATCAACATGACATATTGATATGTGATGTCTGTTCTTAAGTCTGACAAATTCAGCACCCAACACATGCATCAATCCTGTCTGTCATTCACAAACTAAGCATCTCTTCCACCTAACTCACCTCTAACATCTGAATGAACAAGTATACACTGAGCACATCTACTTCCACACAGACATAGACAAGAAGAAAAGTCAGTGACAGTGACTACTCAAGACTAAAGTCCCACATAATTGTCCTATATCCCATTACACAAGGTAAAGTGATAAGTGCATCACCACCACCACCTCTTCCTTTTCCATTCTCTTGTGAGAAGGTTAGGCACCAACCATTCTTTCAATCAGGATGTGCAGTATGCCTGTCCCCTCTCTTCAGCATTTCCCAGTGGTGGTCAGTGACCCACTGATATGGATCCTGAATTCTGTTCTTTGACTCATCTCTCCCCATGCACTGGAGTATATGTTCCATCTTCAGGAACAGCATCTCTAAGTTGGACACAGTAATGCTTAACTCCTCTTCATATATTCACCCCTTAGTGTCAAATACTGCTTTCAGTGAAGTCAAGATCATAAACTTAATTACCTGTTAAAAATTATAGCCCGTGTCAAAAAATTTACATCTTTGATTTTCACTCCTGAGCATGCTTATTATTTTTCTTGGGCCTGATTCCAGTTGTACCATATAAAATGGAAAACTCATAAAATAGAGACTTTTCTGGAGGGAGTGATACCCATATACCACAGAAGGCAAGGAAGGGTAGACATACTCATTTGCAATAAACTTTTGAAGTTTAATCATCTCACATTAGGATGCATTGTGTGCTCTATAGTTGAGATGAATCAGATCCAGAGCTCAGGTCTCCCACTTTGTTAGTAACACCAACCTATGACATGAAATGTAAATGGACTATATTATGAGAAGAATTTAAAAATGGGCTTTCTAAAATAAAGTAAATGAGCATAGGAAGTAGAAGAGCATAGGAAGATGTATCTTCTTCAGCACAGTCGACGTTTCTGGGCAGGAAGATTTCACATTCAGTACCCCAGCTGAATGGGCTATCATGCAGAAACTTTGATTGCTGTCAGTCCAGACATGATGCAGAAAACACCATCTTTGGCAACTTTTTGTGCATTGGCTTTGTCATTGCAGTGATGCTCTAAGTGCAACATCTTGGACCCAGAACAGGTGACATCAGCTACCTGGGGAATGTACAGTCAGCTTAGCCCATGAATGCTATTCCTAAAAGCATGAATGTAACTTTCAAGTCTTAAAGTTCTGTATATCACAATAATAGTAATTTTGAATTTGTTCCCCACTGTCAGGATTTTTTTGTTTTAGTTTGGTTTCGTATTGGGATTTGGGGTTTGGGGAGTTTGCTTTTTTTTAGGGTGGTTTTTTGGGTTCTGTTTTCGTTTTGTTTTTTTTTTTCTGGAGAAAGTTATCACAGTGATCAGATCCAGTCTGAGATCTTCAGTCTGGTTCTAAGCTTAAGTGTGATTGATAAAGAATGTCACAGAATATCACAGCCTTATAATGGAGAGAAAACAAAACATAAAAGTTCAGAATCTAACATCTAGATATAGGCTGATTTATTAGTTACATTTAGTCAATAGACTTTAGCTGATTTTTGTCTACTTACTATCTCTGCCCCGTTGTTTTTCACTTATTATAAGAAACGTAAAAGTCAAACAACTCAGAAGCTTTTATACTCTTTAGATTAACATCTCAGCCTCACTAGTGTCTGCATCAAATTTTCCCTCAAACTTACATAACCTTACCATTCTGCCTTCAGATTCTTACTCTTTGGTACTCCCAGATGTGAAAGGGAAGTTAGCAAATGGATTTTCCCTAGCAGGCTGGTTTATGTTTGGTGTACTATTGCCAAGAAGAAATGCACTGACTTGTTTTTAGCTAGTCCCTGGAACATAACATTGCAGTGTCTTTAACTTCCTTCCGATCTTTTTCTTCCTCAGGGAAAAATTTTTTATCAATATCCAGGATACTAAAGAGACATATACTTCAGGAAACATTGCTGGAATTGATTTGATGAAAAATGAAAGAAAGGAGAACTTTACACTGACTTTTAAACAGGAATTGGTTTCCTGAATCCTGTAAAGTACCATTAAGATAATTATCTTTGTCATGTCAAATGCATTCACAATTCTTCATCTTCTAAGTTATCATGCTTCGTCAGTGAAAGGGAATTTTCCAGTGTATTTTTGGCATTTCAGAATAAATTTTAGAATCATTTAAGATAATTCTAGGAATAGAAAAAAGAAAAAATATTTGTGCCAGAGCAATTTTCACATCAAGACAGCAAGGCTTTTGACACTGTCTCCCACAGCATCCTCATAGATAAGATTACGAAGTGTGAGTTAAATGAGTGCACAGTGAGCTGGATCAAGAACTGGCTGAATGGCAGAGCTCAGCAGGTTGTAATCAGTGGTGCAAAGTCTAGTTGGAGGCCTGTGACTACCGGTGTTCCCCAGGGGTGAGTGCTGGGTCCAGCCCTGTTCAACATATTCATCAACAACCTGGGTGAAGGGGCAGAATGTACCCTCAGCAAGATTGCTGACAATACAAAGCTGGGGGGAGCAGCTGACTCACCGGAAGGCTGTGCTGCCATTCAGCGTGACCTGGACAGGCTGGAGAGTTGGGCGGAGAGGAACCTGGTGAAAGTCAACAAGGGCAAGTGCAGGGTCCTGCACCTGGGGAGGAACAACTTCATGCACCAGGACAGGTTGCAGGCTGACCTGCTGGAGAGCAGCTCTGCAGAGAAGGACCTGGGAATGCTGGTCAACAACAGG
>VZSC01000708.1:125964-164082 GCA_013398225.1 Steatornis caripensis | reverse complement strand
GTCAGACTCTTCTCAGTGGTGCCCAGCGACAGGACAAGGGGCAATGGGCACAAACTGGAACACAGGCAGTTCCACCTGAACATGAGGAGGAACTTCTTTACTGTGAGGGTGACAGAGCCCTGGAACAGGCTGCCCAGAGAGGTTGTGGAGTCTCCTTCTCTGGAGATATTCAAAACCCGCCTGGATGCATTCCTGTGCAACCTGCTCTAGGGGCATCTGCTTTAGCAGGAGAATTGGACTAGATGATGTCCAGAGTTCCCTTCCAACCCCTACTGTTCTGTGATTCTGTGATTCTGTAATTTATAGTTCAAGTTGTTGCTTGGGCAGAGATTTGTTAAATGAAAGATCTTAAATCTTCTGCAAAACATTGGAATTAAAGAACTAGGAAACTACTGTGAGATATTAAATACAATGGAACGTCAAATCCATGTTTATATCACTATTACTAAACTGCAATAGAGGTTATAATATGGAACTTACCAAATTACAGTATAATTTTTTGCTGGTGGACTCAGAAAGTGAAAATGTGTTTTCCTCTAGTATTTATAATGCCTATTCTTATACTTCAATCGATAAGCAATTTCTCGCCAAAGTATGAGTCTTTCCTTGAAAACAAGGTAGAAGGATAAACAATGGGGAAAAGAATATCAGGAATGTTCTTGGACTGTAAATTCCTTAAATAATTGTGTTTTGATTTGGGGATATTTTTCAGTCTGAGCTTTTCCGGATTGAGGTAGTCTCAGACTATTTTCAAATGTCAACAGTTGACTGCAACTAAGAAATTGGGGGGTGGAGGGGCAGTGTAACTCTTAGATGAAGAAGAGGAGACCATTTGCCTCCTTGTGAAAACATTTCATTTTCTGGTGAGTTTGATTTGAGGAGCTGAGGGACAGGAGTAATATCCTGAACTAGTTCACCTCCTCTTTATTCAATTTCACTGTGTCAGTTAAGCTATTCAAAAACTTAATCTACCCATTTCATAACACAATGGGGATTTATGAGTGTTTAATCCAGGAGGGCTTTGGCAATAGAAATGATTAGTTGTAGTATTAGTCAAACTATTTCCAAAATAGTTTTTGATATTAAAATAACCTTTTAGTTCAAATTTAATATTACTTTTGAAATATTTTTAAAAATCTAAATTCTGTTCTGTGAAAAATGAAATTAATAAAATTATAGACTAAAAACTTGAGTATTAGATAACACTGAACTTTCCAAGTTTTTCATCAAGACTTCTTTTTTTTAATCATTTTTGTCAATATTTCCAGATTAATAACCGCAACTGGCTGTCCTGCTAAATTGAGTGTTGCTAGCAACACCTACTATGATTTTACCGCCAAAGACCATAACTGTAAATATTTACAATATTTTCCTATCATGCTGCCAGATGACTGCTAGGAAACATGCTGGGTTTATTTTTCCCTCTTGTTATTTATTTGTTGTGTACAGAATGATTCATGTCATGCCAGTCTACATTCATACTCAGTTTTGTGATAGATTCTTCTGCAACAAGTAACATTACTCCGTTTTCTGTCAGCTCTAAATCCAGTCTGAGCTAGCACACCTTGAGACAACCCATGCAGCCAGTCAAATATACGGCACCGCATGCAGGATGAAGGTAAAAGTGATTCTCTGTCCTCGACAGTATCTATGACACATGCCTAGTTCAGAGTGCCAGAGACCATGGTACCATATGTCTCATTAAGGACTCTCTCCTCATTCTCACTTCTCTTCTCCAAACATGACAGTTGTAGGAGACAGTTATACGTCCAATAGATAATTGGTACAAGGTTCTAAGTTGCCTTGATCTTGCAGAGACTTGGAGCTTGTCAGCACACTGTCACTGCATTCCAGCAGAGCTCTTATTAGTTAACTGTACTTGACAGCACCTCAGAAACTGTACATTTTAAGTTTAATCAGCTTGACATGATAAAGGTTATCCCTTTCTTTTCCTGGATAATTACTGTCAGCATTGATAAACATATATTTCTTCTCCAGTCCATTAGAAGACTGATGGGAATAAGTCAAGAACATGTTTTTTTGTAGTTTAAATTTTACAGTTCCGGACACTTTGTAGAATCATTTATTGTTTAAATCCTTGGCTGATAATGTAATTATAGGCCTATATACACACATATGTATATATTTATATGCATTTTTGCCTATTTGACTATTATCTCTAGCTTTCACAGTATGAATGAAGACATATTTGGTCTGAAGAAGAGAGGGAATTCCAAGGACCAGGACTGGAATATTTTTTAACTTCCTCTGCTTTTATTTATTTCTTTATCTTTCTTTCTATCTATCTATCTATCTATCTAGTGCTTTGAATCTCAAACACTACAGTTCTTTCTCATCAGAAACAATCACACTGCTGCAGGAATTTGTTCTTGTAATGACTCTGAAGTAGGATAGAAGGTACAACTAGGCTTAAGCGAAGTGATCAACAACCTTATTTTGTGAGTCGCCCTGCTGTTTTCTATGTGCTTTGTTCTGCATTATCGACTGTAAGTACTGGTACCTGAATATGGTCATAATCAGTGTAGTTAAACTCAACATAAAACTGCCGTACGGGATTGTTAAAATCTTTTGGGGAATCAGTTACAGCTGTTCTGCAACTGCAAGCAAAGAGGAACTCCTTAAAGTGGCATGTGGAAAAATACAAGAATTAAATTGGCATAACATCTTGACAGAAGAAAGAAACATTTGCTTTGCAGTGGACTCTTTCTAGTGAGGTAATAATTACCTATCTTTGCATTTTCTGATGTGATGTTCTAGAGACTCCAGTTTATGTTTTCAGAAGCGACTGGTGACTTGAAACAAAGTGAAACAGTTTAGAGTGAAAGATTGAGTATCTGCTTTCTGAAAACCAGATCTTTATAGCTTCCTCAAACTATGCATCTGAAAAATTGAGGAACGCATTACTCAGAGGTTACTTGTAAAAATGCAGGAACATGAATTCCCACTACCAGAGAAGGAGATATTTTACTGTAGTGGGAGGAACAGATGACTTTGACAGAAGTTGTCAAAGGTTTGAACTGCCAAATGATTGGTCATGTTTACTATAAAAAAGGAGAACCAGTGATTCTGCTCTCAGGGAGAGCATTCTGCTGTCATGGAGACCTGCATAAGAATGAAAAACAATTTACATTATTTTGATGCAGGAGTTTTATGTATGCTTCCTGAGAAAATTGAAACTGAGGAAGAATAGTCATCTTTAGGAATAAAACTTCCAAGGAAGCTATGAAAAGGATATTGACTCAGGATATTTTACCCGCCTCTCTACCCTCTGCACACGGTTCCTGTGGCTTTTATTCATATGTTCCAGTATGAGCATTGCATAGGTCTATGCTATGATGTGGAAAATCAAATCTATGTCTTAGTATCATGACCAGCCACAAATCCGTTCAGGCAGGTTTAAATTGAAGACGTTATGTCTGGAAAAATAATAAGAAAGTTTTTAATATCTGTGTTACTCAAAACAAACAAGATAATTTATGATAAATACTCTTTAAAAACACCAAAACAAAAGCTCAGGAACCGAGAGAATAACAGACAAAATATGGATAAAATAGAAATCTCTCTTTGAATTTATTTTATCAGGGAAAAAAGAGGGAGAGATACAGAAGTATCATAGAATCATAGAATGGTAGGGGTTGGAAGGGACCTCTAGAGATCATCTAGTCCAACCCCCCAAGTAGGGGAGAAAGAGGGTGGCATGACATATTACAGTGGTGACTGATTTAGGAAATACATCTGATGGGAAGGAAGTCTGATAAGTCTAGCATCCAATACTTTAATACTGTCTAGGAAACTTCCATAACATGGGATATTTTTAATAACATTTGTGGGGGTTTTTTTTAATATTATTGCACAACCACTTTCATTTGGTATAGAAAAATCTATAACAAGAAATAAAGACCAGCCTGTGTAACCTCTACAAAATTATTTTTATATTTATGCTTTATACAATCTGTTAGTTTTATCTGCTGTGTTTACGTAATAAACACTGAGTAGTAAAGTAAGATCCATTGCTTTTGCTCAGAAATGCTCTCTGCAATCATAGAAGAATTAAAAACAAAGAAACAATACTGAGAGCAGAATTTGTGTCTTAAAGATAGCAAAATTCATGGGATGGTGCACATAACAAATATTTCACAGTATATTAAGTATTTCTCATCTTCCACTATGAAGAAGCTTGCACATAGCACATTTAACATTGAAGAAGGTCAAATTAAGTGCCATCAGGGGCTTCCTGAGGGGATCCTTTCATGAAACTGGCTATATGCATAAAATGCTTAAAATCCAGAAACCTAATGCAAATCATCTAGCAAAATAATTTAACCAATTATTTGCTCTGTGAATATGTACCAATGACTGTGATGTTTTCTTGATAAAATAATTAAAATATCTCTGAAAACAGCTGGCTACACATTTCAGCTACTTGACACACAGTTCTCTGACAATTTACATACCACAGTATTTTCATTGGGACTGAAATTAGCTATTCTACCTCTGCTATCTGACAACTTCCTAAGCCCTGCCTTGTACGTTTGTGTGATAGGGATCGAGATGAAATACTTAACTACTTTCAGGGAGAGATTTTCCTAGTATTTTGCAACATCAAAATAGCTGTCTGTGCTGATCTCACAGTAACTGGTAAACTAGTAAATTTGAAAGAAAATAATGAATATATCCTGCAAACTAAAAGATCTTAAATTTTAAGGCAAATTTTGTGAATGAAAAATAAAAAAGAATATTTAAATAATGTTTTTTCACCCTGCTTATTCAGAACATGTTGCTTTCCCTCCTATGTTTAGTTCCTAGTTTCTTTTGAAATCAGATGCTTTTTCATTTATTTGCAATATTTTCTCTTTTTAGCTTCTTTTTCTGAACACAGTACAGTTACATTGTGATTTGTTCCTTTCCCCCCATTATTGAAGTATATTTGAAATGGCAGATGTCACATGACATGTACACCAAAAGGCCAAATCCAAGCCTTATTTTTTCTTATATATTCTATTAATCTTTTCACTTAAAAGTTCAGAAATTCCTATTTATAATAAATGTTACTTGAGTCCTGTGTCATTAAAAAGAAATTTAAAATAATGCATAAAACTCAGAAATTCTGAGGTATGAAGTTCTTACTCCTAGTGGCAAGCAGTTATTCAAACATGTATCTCTTTTCAATTGGATTGCTCAAAAAAAGTAGATGATCTGATATACACCTAATGGGTTTTACAGTCTGGTTCTAAAAAGGGAATATTAAATTAGAATTAATTAAGCAATCTCTTTTATAGTAATGTTTAACTAGCTCTATTGAATAACATAAATTATACTGATTAAAAACAATTTCATAAGAGAGCAACTTGCACAAATGTTTCTCATAGCCTATGATTGGACCATTTCATGTAATTTCTCGTTTTCTCATGGCCTACAATTGGATTTTGGTAAAGCAGTTTGAGGTCACATGCTGCAAAGTAACAGAGAAATTCCAAATATCAGTATAGACTGGGAGATGAATGGATTGACAGCAGTCCTGTGGAGTAGGACTTGGGGATACCGGAGAATGAAAAATTGGACATGAGCCAGGAATGTGTGCTTGCAGCCTAGAAAACCAGTCATATCCTTGGCTGCATCAGAAGAAGGTGACTAGCAGGTAGAAGGAGGTGATTATCCTCCACTACTCTGCTCTCGTGAGTACTGCATCCAGCCTTGGGATCTTCAGCACAAGAAAGTGATGAACCTGTCAAAGCAGGTCCAGTGGAAAACCACAAAAATGGTTAGAGGATTGGAATACCTCTCATATGAAGAAAGGCTGAAAGAGTTGGGGTTGTTCAACCTGCAGAAGAAAAGGCTCTGGGGAAACCTCATTGTGGCCTTTCAACACTTAAAGGGGGCTTATATAGACAGGGAAAGTCCCGTCTAACTAATGTGTTATCCTTCTACAATAAGGTCACCTAGTCGATAAAGGGAAGGCAGTGGATATAGCTTTTCTGCATTTTAGTAAGTCTTCTGATGGTGTCCTTCTGGACAAGATGTCCAGCTGTGAGATGAGCAGGTACATGGTGCACTGGGTGAAGAACTGGCTGAGCCTGGGCAGAGCTCAAAGGGTTATAGTGAATGGGGCTACATCTAGCTGGTGACTGGTCACTATCAGAGTTCCTTAGGGCTCAAAATTAGAGCCAGTTCTGTCCAATGTATTTATCAAAGATTGAGATGCAGGATTTGAATGCAACATTAGCAAGTTTGCTGATGATACCAACCTGGGAGGTGCTGTTGACCCTCTTGAGGGACAGGAGGACTTCCGGAGGGATCTGGATAGATTGGAGCATTGGACAATAATTAATGGGATTAAATCCAGCAAGTCCAAAAGCCAGATTCTGCACCTAGGATGGAGTAATGCCAGGCACAACTATAAACTGGGAGAGGAGCTGCTGGAGAGCAGCCATGCAGAAAGGGACCTGGAGATGCTGGTTGACAGGAGGCTCAATAGAAGACAGCAGTGTGCCCTGGCAAGCCGAAAGGGCAACCCACATCCTGGGGTGCATCAAACACAGCACAACCAGCCAGTCAGAAGAGGCAACTATCTCACTGTGTTCAGCGTTGGTACAGCCTCACCTTGAGCACTATGTGCAGTTCTAGGACCCCACAATTTAAGGATGTGGAGGTCCTTGAATGCTTCCAGAGGAGGGCAACAAGCTGTCGAAAGGGCTGGAAGGAATGTCCTCTGAGGAGTAGCTGAGGACTTTGGGCTTGTCTAGTGTGGAGAAAAGGTGGCTGAGGGGCAACCTCATTGCTCTCTGCAGCTTCCTGAGGAGTGGACATGGAGAGGGAGGTGCTGATCTCTTCTCCCTGGTATCCAGTGATAGGATGTGTGGCAATGGTTCAAAGCTGCACCAGGGAGGTTCAGACTGGACATTGATTTATTGAGAGGGTGGTCAAACACTGGAACAGGTTTCCTAGATAGGTGGTCAATGCCTCAAGCCTGTCAGTGTTTAAGAGGCATTTGAACAATGCCCTTAACAACATGCTTTAACTTTTGGTCAGCCCTGCAGTGGTCAGGCAGTTGGAGTAGATGATTGTCCTAGGTCCTTCCGAACTGAACTAAATTTTTCTTTTCTCTTTTCTTTTATTTTATTTTCTTTTCCTTTTCTTTTCAAAAGAAAGACAAAGAAAGACTTTTTACCAAGGCCTGTAGTGACAGAGCAAGGGGCAATGGTTTTAAACTTGAAAGAGTAGGTTTAGATTGGATGTAAGGAAAAAAATCTTTCCTATGAGGGTGGTGAGACACTGGAACAGGTTGCTCACAGAAGCTGTAGATGCCCCATCATTGGAAGTGTTCCCATCCAGTCAGGTTGGATGGGCCTTTGAGCAACCTGATCTGTTGACAGAGGTCCCTGCTAACAGGAGGGAGGTTGTAGTAGACAATCTTTAAAGGTCCCTTCCAACCCAAACCATTCTATGATTCTATGAAATATAAGCTGAAGGACTCTTTCAGGCTAGAATATGTTACAGAAAAAAACCTCTCTCTTTTTTTCCCTTTGATTTTCTTTGAACGTCTCTTAAGAAAATGTAAGACCAAAACACATTTTGCACATCTAAATAAATACAGTCTGCATGGTAGAGGGATCTCCTTTCTTTTGTTCCTTCTTTTATTCATGCTGATCTGCTAGTAAGGTCCTACTACTTTGATACTATTGGAACCCAAAGTAGTTTTTACTTCGACTCTTGGATGCTGTTGCTTTGGGTACCCAATGTCATCTTAAGACACTTTATAGATTTGTCCTGGTGCATATTTCAATTGCTATCCACCTTGTGAATTACAAGAACTAAGGGGGGGAAGAGAATAATCAAGTAAAAAAGAAACACATATGAATCTTTAGAAATTATCTATTCACTCATATGTCTTTACAGTTTGTATTATGCTTAGTAACTTCTGAAACTTTATCTCAGTTCAAGGGCCACAGTATATACTCAATTTTGTGATACCAAAATACAAACTTGATATGAAATACAAAGACTATTCCCAGAGTTGCCACTGGGCATAACGGAAACTTTCTCTTTACCAATAATGTCTTATTGTCTCCTGGCAAAAGTAATTAATTCAATTACATCATCTAAATAGTCACTAGGGAGCTTTGCGTCAAATTTGCAAAGTATAATGGACAATGTCATATGTGACAATGCCTTCCAGGAAGAGATTCTCATGGATGTTGAATGCACTTTACTCATGTTTTCAGTAACAATAAAATATTTACAAAGGAGTTAAAAATAACATGAAAGAAATTATATAACAATTCAAATGGAGAGAGAAAATAAAGAGATTTGGTCACAAATATATGACCTGCACAGTTATGTTTCCGGACAAATTCAGAAAACATCACAGGTGAAATTTCCAAAAGAAATGTAGTTGCTCTATATGCTTCTTTTAGACTGCTAAATGCTGTATTCCCAACTTAATATGACACTATCTTTAACACTGTAGCTTTTTTTTTTTTGATCCAGCCTTCTTTACACTTCATTTAAATCTATTTTGTGCGTTTTAAAACATCTCTGTGACATTATACACTTTCCCGTCTCTGCTTCTTTTATTTAAAATAAGATGGCTAAGCTGTGATAGGGCATGTCCGAATTAACTACATATTAGCTTGACAAATGGAGAGTGGTATCAAGTGTATAATTTCAATATCTACAGGAGCTCTCTAAGGGACAGGGATAGCTAGGATCAGGTGAGAAATGCATAGGTGTTGTGGTGTAGGCCCCGCTTCCCCCTACTAGCAAGCCGCATTGCAATGTCAGATCATTCATCAGCATATAAGAACAAAGAGCTGGGATAATTGGGCACTCTACGACCTTGCCTGTTGGTGCAGTGAGCCAAGATATGAAGTAATACGGTACCTCTCTGTCCCAGGATGAGCACAGCGAATTGGGACAATTAGGCACTCCCTAACTGCACCTGGAACTCCTGCTGCAATCACAGTGAGTTGAAGTGATTAGGCGCTCCCTGACCATCTCCAGAACTCCTGTTACCCAGGAAACGTACCTAAATCTTCTCCTGCATGGGTCGCAGCCCACATCTGAGAGATGCCAAGACTAATTATCTGACAAGACTTATGGCCACGAAATGATAACATTGACCAAAGTCAATAATCTTGCGATTCTATAAATAATGGTTCTAAAGCGAGACCCTTTGAGCTCTCCGGGACCACAGCAGGCTGTGACCGTGTATCTCCCTCTGAGCTGGGACGCCTCTCAGAGCAGTTTTCGCGAGGTTCCGCGAGGTATTTGGATCCTTCCCTGACAGACGCCAGCGAAGGAAAAAGTGAGTAAGTCACTGCGTTTAGATTTTCGCGAAGTATTTTCACAGGATGAAATAGTGTGTAGCTCACTATTTCCTGACCCTGTGTGATTTTCGAAGGATATTGGGTACCAAATTTAACATCTTAAACAAAGGTTAACCTCTATATCTGTGTGTGTGTGTGTGTCTGTATGTGTGTGTATACATGTGTTTTAAGTTAGGAAGCTTCAAATCGTTAACTAAGTTGTCATAACTGCTGATTATTGATTATTGAATAAGTATTGCTAATTACTAATTTAGTTTGTTATTTACTTCAGTAGTGTTAAGATATCATTTATTGTTACTGTTGATTGTTATGAGACCCATACTTACATGTTAAATCACTTTCACTGAAATCCCAACACTACACTCCTTTAGTTATAAACCGTTGACCAAGTCTGGGACTAGGAGTGGATTCAGCCGCACCTAGACTCCTCTGAGAAGGAGTTTAGAAAGCAAGGGGGTCCACTCTGAACCTCGTGACTCAACGGGAGGGCACTCCTTATACCCTTTTCCCTAAACCCTGTATACATCACTCCAACTCGACCCTGACTTGGTTTCCCCTATCCGACCACTGTAAAATCACTTCTCTCTGTGCACCACCCCCCCTGCCATTCACTGTGACAGTTGCACCTAAACACCACTCTGATCCAATTCCCTTTCACATTCCCTTCACACAGTAAGTAATAGAGTGAATCTTGCCATCGAATTCTGTAAAGTTTTTACAAACTCATATTAAAAATCACCTTTCCCTCATATCTTTGGTGGTGATTCTTTGAGTGACCGTTAAACCTTAACCACTTTCCCCCGCGACAATAGGGAGTTGGGACAATACTAGGACAGTCAAAGTTAGAAGTCTAGAATAGACTGGGGCAGCTGAAAAATTTGCCTAAGAAAATAACAGTAGACATAAGTGAGTTACTGGAGGAATTTACTTGTTAGCTGTTCTGAAAAATGGGGCAGGGGAGTATGGTAAAGAAATGATTGACCAAGGGAAAGCTGGTAGGAAACTGAAAAGTTTCAACAAAGATGTCAGTGTGATTCCTGCACCAACATTGATAAGGAAGGCCTTCAAAGAATGAATCAAAATCAAAAGCCTGAATAATTTCTAGGAAGTTTAAGTTTGAACTCTAATTATGCGCCAAAATGCCTTGCTGGACTTCACCTTGCTCTCTTCATCTGAAGAGAGTATTGCATAATGAGGAACCTCTCTGTACTGCCTTTTTCTCAATCCAAGGTGCTTGCTTCACATTCTCATGCGCCCTGCTCTCTATCCAGGTTCTGGTCAGCTAATACTCCATCCTGTAATTAGGTCATTCACATGTAAACATATCTATTGAAAGCTTTACAATCCTCAGAGTGTTGTTTGAAGGATTATGAAAAAGGGGAAAAAAGCAAATTCAGGATTTCAAAAACCTTATTTAAAGCTGACTTGAATGCATGTCCAGAGGCATGCTGAATTTAGTGACAGTTTAAACTGTTTAAGGAAGTTGCTTTCAAAGTCAAGATTTCATTTTTTTACTCTAAAATATCTCATTTAAAGTTTATTTCTTTTATACTAATAACAAAGGCTTTAAGAATCTTTTAAACAGAAAAAATATTGGTTTTGGTGGAATAAACTACCTAGATCAAGCTCTCAGCTGTGTTTTATTGTTTTCCCAATCAGGAAAAAAGTATTTGACTTCATACAAGAACAGTGCTTTTTTTCACTTTGGTCAAGGATCAAAGAATGAATTATTCATGTAGCTGTATGAGAAATTCTTATTCAGGCTACCTAGCTATTCCATCTGTCCTTGAAGAAGTAAATAGAGATAGAGGTGCTCTTAATTCTACTAAGAACATATAGAAAGAATGAATCTTTAACAGGACAGAGGGTTCTACAAGGACTTGTAAAATTACTGCCACTGTCCTATCAAAGGCAACAGGTGCAGTTGAAGGGCCTAGAAATTTCTTAGATGCCATTTCCTAATTGCTATGTTTACATTTCTGTGTTCCACATTTGATGCTTTGCTCAGAGCTTAAATTCTTGGTCTTGAATCTTACGGGCCATTTCAGTATAGGAGACTTAGACAACCTTGTGGCTTGATCATAATCATATTTGGAAAGAAACAAAAATATTTCAGCACAGGATCATATTTTGCCTATTGTTTCCAAAGCAAATTTTTTTGAATATGCTTATACAGGACTACACAGTCAGCAGCCACCAAAATGGAAATTATCTTCATAGTGAAATAAAAGCGAGACATGCTTTCGTTCTGAGATTCTTGCTCTGCCCAAAAGCCAAAAGTGTGAGCACAGAGACATAAGTATGGCTTCTATTGTTATTTCTCCCTAGGAAAAACCAAGGCTTCTTCACATTTACATTTTTATCTTTCTATTTGATCACAAGACAGCATAATGACAATATGCTATGATAAGCTCGGAAGATCATCTAGTTATTGTTCTCTTTCTGATAGCGAATATATAAAAACTTGCTGTTAGTGACCTGCAGCAGGAAAGTAGATGATTAAATACTGCTGAGTAACATTACAAAGGAATGTGTTAATATCTATTTTTTTCTCAGTGCAGACATAAATAATATATAAATGCTACAATGGAAAAAGGAGACACGTGGTTCATGCACATTCATTCTTGAGTTCAGTGCAATTTCACTATGCATTGACAGCTTTCATCAACAATCTCTTTCATCATAAAGTACTGGATACTGAGTGAGCAAAGCCAGAGCAATCTAACTTGCTCTGGCTGTACTCTGAAAATACCCATATTTCTGGGGAGCACTGAAAAAAAATTGATAGATTCAGAAACACTCAGTCTCACTGTCACTTATTTTCTGCCCTGTGGTGTAGGTACAAGTTTGAATTTGGATTGTGGAAATTGCTCTCAAGTTCTCTGTTCTTTATTATTCTATGTCAGTGTTTACAAGGAGACTAAAACTGGAGAGGCAAGTCTTAAAGCCCTTAATCACCTAGATCAAGCTAATCAAAGTACAAAGGGTTCTACAATGGACTGTAGTGACAGATTCCGATAACACTCTTCCCCATTTCAGAAACATACACATGCCACCAAGAAAGGAAAGGAATTTACTTCCTGTTATAGTGACAATCATTTCCTAAACTGATATCAAGGACCTAATTGCAGCTCATGATTCCTGGATGACCTGAAAAAGACACTCTGTATTCTATGTTGTCGAGGGATAAAAATAAGGCAAAGAATGTGAGCAGAAAGAATAGCCTTTATTAAAATGAAATGAAATATGTTACCTGTCCCCATAAATTAGTAATTTCATTAACAGTGTGCTCATTCTCTGGAATTTAGGTGGTTTATTCCTGCTGCAACTTTGGTTTGTGCTAATTGATAAAGACTGCAAATGCCCAGTCTCTTGAACTGCAGAATTACACAACCATCAATGGATACTGAATAGAGTCTACATCAAATTCAAGATGTATAATGCCCAGAGGATCACACTTGCTTAGGGCAAACAGAGAGATTGCATCCAGTTGTGAGTCCACCTCTTATTTTCTGTGACCTGCAGCAAAGGCAGAGTAAGAAAGTGGCATCAAACTGAAGCAAATATGCCTGATCCAAGTTGATAGCTGCTGTTGCAGTCCAGGGAGAACGGTTGCAGAGGTCTGGCGAGTAGGAGGCAGAAACAGTAGTTAGAAGATGCCTGAGGGAAAGAGGAGAGTTAAAAATGCCTCTGAGAGCTGAAAATGTCTCCCCGCCGTTCTAGTGACATTAACACATGAAGCACATGAAAAACACCCATGTGTGCAAACCTTCTGTATCATTCAATTACCACAGGATGCTCAGCAAAGTCATACTGCAAACTCTGCTTTCACATTTCCTCACCTTTTGCACCTTTTTGCTCTGCAACCTTGCCATCACGTTACTGTAGATGTAGGATGGAGTGAGCATTCAGCTGCATGCAGGAAGGAAATTCTTTAATAGATTTTAAACTGCTGTCATAAAAACAGTGCTGAAGTGATCTGTCAATCCTCATTTTCTTGGGTGTACAAGTATTTTGGTGCTTACTTGTAAGGAGACTGAATTCACATTAGGGAGAAGTTCTTTCCTTATAGAATTTTTACTAAATCTTGTTTTCTGCATGTCGTTCAACACTAAAGGGCCTACTTTCTTTGTGCCTGTCATCTATAGCCTGTCCTTGTGCCAACTAGGTGTATGCTATTATATGAAACTGGGAAAATGTAATCCATGGTAACAGCTGACAACTGTTTGAAATTTAGCATTTCCTGAATATACTAATTTATCTAGACTCTTTTTCAAAATCATACATGAGATGGATAGGAAACAACATGACACAGGAGGTTAAATTAAACATCACAGGAAGAATCCATATGACTGCCCCATGTGCTAATCTTCTAAGGACTGCAACAATTTGCTATAAATATATTGAGTGGAGATTGCTTCTTCCCTGAACTGCTGAAACGGTATCAGAGCAGTAAGTGCAAAACATTGGGAAGATCTTTTATGCAGTCTCCTCAAGGCTTTGATCTGATCTTGAATGTTCTTTTGGTTATCTATGCATTTTTGCCAATGTTACAGTATCAAAGATCATGCGCCAGGATAACGAACCATGAATGGGGTTTTTTTAACTTTTTCTAATTATTTCTAAGCCAAATAATAAATGTTGAGTCCTTTTAATTTCTTTTTAACCTTTGATATTTTCACTATCATGCCTTTCTCCAGAATACCTTGAAATTTCCATATTAAGCTTTTTTATACTCCTTTTATTCTTCACATCACCAATACATGAGAAAAAAAATACAGCATGTGTAATAAATTATTGGTATTTTAGAAAAACAAATCTATGCTAATATTAGCATGCTGAAAACAATGGTTCTTCAAATTAGTACTTATTCTCGTATTCAAGACACTAGGCTTCCAACTGTCCCATTGCAAAGCAGGCAGTGTGTGATTTGTTCTCGAAAGATGTGCTGAACCCTACAGCACAGTGATAAGGCATTTACATTGATTATCTAGGGAATCCTTTCAGTTCTGATGGAAGAAAATCTGCTGGTTTGGTACTATGATATAGTACATGATTGTGACCTATTGAAAAAATATTGAGTAAAAATAGAAATATGTGGAATGAAAAATATTAGAAATCACATTTCATTAAGACATTACATCCCAAACTTTCTTTCAAAATAGCATATTTTCATTTTTAAAAAATTTAAGTTTTGTTTTGTGGAATTTTAATTTAAAACAGCATAGAAATATATATCAAAGCTCATATTTACTAAGATTTGAAAACTCCAACATACTACCAGAACTAAAATGCATGCTGTGTTCTTTCTACAACAGATTCTGAACATGTTCAAAAAAACATATTTTTGAGGAAGTAGTTGAAGGCAAGGATTTGGTCAGGAAATTAACTCAATTAAGTCATCACTTTCAGCTGCAGGCAAAAAGGAAAATGTAACAGGAGACCCATTGAACAACTTAGTCAAGTTATTAGTGAGAAATATTAATGTGTCTGAGCTACATTTATCAGAAGGGAAGGATCAGAAACTATTGACACCTAGCCAAAAGGGTGGAAACTGGTGAGTCCACATGGCTGGGATCTTAACCTCCAGAAGAAAGATGACTAGAGAAAAAGAGAAGATTTCAACAAATGTTATCACTCCAATGTAAGGATTCTTTTACATTACTACTTTTCTTAACTTCCACAGAACAACCTACATCAGTAAGCTAAGTGAGATTCAGTACAATTGAAAACGAGTAAATCATTAGTCCTTTACAGTACTGCAAAATAGATAGTATTTATAATTCCTTTTCTTTTTCCTAAGTTTTAATAAATATTTTCAGTATTATATTTATTTTGTATACACAGTTGTATACATATTCAATAGATATAATTTGTAATTTAGCACTTAAAATACTTTATACCACAGCTTTACATTTATAGAGTTTTATAGAGTTATAGAACAAAATTCTACCATTGCTCATAAGAGAAATAGGAATAGGAAAAGGGCTAACAGCATTCTTCAGTGACTGTATTTGCAAGACACGGAGATTGTAACAGATCCTCAGCTGTTATATACTGTTACTACTCACTGAATATAAGTATAATTGAGCTATGTTAATGCTAAATCAGTTGAGAGCCTGGTCTGGAATACAATTAAATATATCAAGGCTAAAGTAATTGGTCCACCACAAAGAATTAATATAGTAGTTTACTTTTACCGTAAATAAGGAACTAAATAAAAAAATAAGGAACTAAATAAAAATTAGCAAAAAAATATAATTACTTTATTGAGATCATTAAAATGTTGCAAGCTCAATTTCAAATGTACATGTTTTTAAAGATATATTTATTGAACAAGGTAATAGTTTTTGAACAGGGTAATACAGTTTATATAGTACGTTTAGTTAAAATATTTGGGGTGCTGAATGGACAAAATCAAAGTAAAAACTATTTCCAATTTAGAATGAATAAAATTTTTTAAAAGACTTTATTTTTTCTATTTTAATAGCACTCTTTTAGTAGTTGACTGAAACAGCTAAGTCATCTACCTCAAAGTGGAAATGCATCTAGTACAAAGAGCATTTTGCTATATGCTTATGAAAACAAAGGAGAGTCATGAAATATCAAAGGATGAACTGTGTTTGTGTTGTCTTGTGCTGTAGTTCCAATAACACAACCCAAAATTAATTCAGTATAGTAATACAGGCAAAGATCGAGGGACTACAGAAGCAGCAGATTACTTGAGTAGAACCTAGGTGTGTTATGGTCCCTTGTGAACATCCAGCTTTGTGAGTGCCTTATCCGGCCTTTTGTGAAGAAGCGAGTTTCACAAGTCCGGTCAGAAACCTAGTACATCTCATGACAGCTTTCTGCAGAAGCCTGCTAATACACTGAATCACTTGCCAACAACTGCCATTTCCGGTGGCAGTGCCAGATGTCATAACAGTAAGCAAAACACCTCCTTAAACCTGAAAATAATTTCTCATTGATTATTGTCTTTAGGAACTGTTTCACTTCTGGACAGAACAGAGAATAAACTGCTATTATATAAAATGAAGTCATGGTGCTGGCCTTGATCCTCTTATGACACATTTTATTCATCATACTGAGTCTTTTGGATCCTAATTCCTTTCATAGACACAAGTATTTTGATCCATTTTGTAGCCTACAGAGGAAATTGCAGATACTCAATATATAGTTACTTGATTAAACAGTCCCTTGTAGCTCTGTGCAACTATTTCAGCAAATTAAAGATACCAAAGCCTTGGTAAAATTAAAGTCAATCATCTCATACACTGTAACTCCATCAGGATTTATGATTCTGTTTATCTAAGGTATGATGAACCAGGGAGACCTCAGTGGGGGCTGAGAGAGCGGCCAGGAGCCTGCAACTCACATGACAGTGGCTGAGGAGACCTGGAGGGGGACAGGAGCAATGGTGGCCAAGTTGCCCCCACACGTATAAAATAAGCCCCCAGGGATTGACAGCAACCAGGAGCTCTGCGAACTGGGCAGGCAAACAGGACATGGCACATCAGCAAGGGCGTGGTGCCTCAAGGGAGAGGGGACAATGGCAACAAGATCCTGCCTGGTGGAGGAGGCTCATCTCTTCTGACTGCCTCACCTTCCCAGGTGTCCTTGCATAATGGGTATGAGGCTTTGCAAGTGGAACTGAAAAGTGATGAGGATGATGGTTCATCCAGCTTGGAGATGTTTCTGAGGTTGTTGGTCTGCATCAAAACCACTTCCATAAAGAAAAAGAAGATGGATCACTGTCATAGGAGACCTCTCCTGAGGGGAACAGAAGGCCCAATATGCAGACCAGACCCACTTCTTAGGGAAGTCTGCTGCTTCCCTGAGGCATGGGTTAAAGCAGTAAAACAGAAAACTTCCTACCCTGGTACAGCCCTCAGATCACTATCCATTATCAATTTTTCAGGTAGGCAGTAATGAAGTTGCCACAAGAACTCCAAGGGCAATCAAGAGATACTTTAGGGGCTTGAGACAACTGTTTAAGGGACCAGGAGCCAAGTAGTGTTCTCTATCCTTTCAGTTGCAGGGAATGATAAGGGAAGAAACAGGAAGAGCCAGCAGATCAATACCTGGCTTCAAGCCTGGTGTCATCAGCAGAATTTTGGGTTTCTTGGTCATGAGATGGTCTACACAACACCAGGACTGCTGGTAACAGATGGGGTACACCTGTCTGAAAGGGGGAAAAGGATCTTTGCAAAGGAATTAACAGGCCTCATTAAACTAGATTTAAAGGGGAAAAGGGATAAAATGAGGATCAGTAGAGATAAGCCCGGGGGCAGCACACCAATGTTTGAGGGATGATGTGCTAACGAGATCCTTCAGTCTGCCATCTCAGTGGAGGTGGGGGATGGATATCCATCCAACAGCAAAGACACAAGGGCTATTGATTTGTTAAAAACCATAGAAGCACCTGAGAAAGGTCAGGTGGGAATTAGGGCTTATACCCCCAAAAAAGATGGTGGAATCAATAGCCCAACTGAAGTGCAGGTACACCAGTGCACTCAGCATGGGCAAGAAGCAGGAGGAGCTGGAAGCCATTGTGCTGCATGAAAACTATGATGATAGTCGCAATCATGGAAACGTGGTGGGATGACTGGAGTGCTGCAAAGGATGGCTATAATCTCTTCAGAAGAGATAGGCAAGGAAGGAGAGGCAGTGGGGTGGCCCTGTATGTCCGGGTCTGTTTTGACTGTCTAGAGCTTGATAATGATGACAATAGGGTTGAGTGTTTATGGTAAGAATGACAGGGAAGGTTAACAAGGCAACCAAGATGAAGAGGCAGATGAAATATTTTATAAGCAACTGGGAGAAGTCTCACAATCTCTAGCCCTTTTTCTCATGGAAGATGTCAACTTACTAGATGCCTGGTGGAAATACAATACAGCAGAGAGGAAACAGTTTAAAAGGTTCTTGGATTGTGTGGAGGATAACTTCCTGACACACTGGTGAGTGAACCAACTAGGGAAGGCATCCCACTGCATCTGTTGCTTGTGAACAGAGAAGGTAAAAGCTTTTGGGCCTTATAATTCTAGTATTAAATATTTTGATAGAGACAGTTATTGTAAAAGAGAATTAAAATGCATTTGGGGCTTCCCAGTCCTCCATACGTGCTTTAACTGATGTTCAGTGTTCTCATGCTTCAGTGTGCAGTGGGCATATATTTCCTACAGTCTTTTTTTGAAAACTCAAGTTACTGCAACTCAGTCCATATGACAACCAGACACCCACCATCCTCCAAGATCTCCGCCTAGTCAACTTAGCTTACTCAAAGCAGACAAAGTCAAAAAAGACCTAGGCATAGGCACTGACACTGCAATAATTTACAATAGAAACAATTTAGTTCTAGCTTTTTAGAAACACTAACAACCTCTTAGATCCATGCCATCACACCAATGCCAGAATGGTTGTGGTCTATGGTGTTAGTGGCACCTATTCTGAATATGTTCAGAATCAGAACCTTTGGGTGAAAAATGTGCTGCTTGGACAAAAGGAGCCAAAGTAAAAGCTGTAGGACCAGCTAAAGCTGGCAAGAGCTGCTGGCTTCTGTTCTTTCTCATTCCTTTTGTAAAAAATATCTCTGTTTCTTCTTCCCAGAGAAATAACATCTTAAATGCTCAGATTCTGTGTAACTTTGTCTTAATCTTATTAGAATTTCTTGAACCACAGAAAGGAAGTTTAATTTGGGCAGTAGTAAGGAAATATCCTTATGAAGAGCTCTAGGCACCCTGACAACTGTTCAAATAAATTATGTAATTAAATTTGTAAAATACATTTTCAACCTCAGATTACTAGAACAGGTTTAGAAACTCAACTACGTGAAAAATAGCCATTCCATTTTTATATTGAATCTCATTAAGCTCTTTCACTACATTAATTCTGAATAAAATTTTACAATGCAACATGTCCTAGATGTTTATATAACATCAGACCCTTCATTTATTCTTACCTACCAGCTCCCCAATGCAGAGTAGCCAGGATGGTGCAGTGAGAAGTGCCTTTCTTGTGTAACTTGACATTTAGTACGAGGCAATCATGGAATGATATTGGTAAACAAAGAATGGCAGAGATCTTGGTGAACCTGGAGACCTGCATCTGCGTTCTTTGATTGTAAATATTCTTGGGGTTTCTCTACAAACTGCATCAAATTAGAAAGTAAAGCATCACAACTTATACCACAGATAAAACAGCTCTGCTTGTCTCAGTCACCAAAGCCATTGAAGCCACAAAGTCACTGAAGCAGTTGAAGTCATGGTGATGAGACATATGAGGTAATATTTCAACACACAGTGAACACACCTGTTTGTCACAGGATGTTACTAAAGCTTCATTTTCAGTGACCAGGCTAAAAAGAACCTACAAAAAATAATTCAAAAAGTATATTGCTTTGAATATTCCCCTGAGATTTAAATTAAGAATTTTTGACGGGAAAGTTTTCCATTTGTTGCTTTTGATCATTCTTAGTATTGTTGTTTTGTGTTGATTTTAACAAACAGATGTAGGATCCTCAGTGTGTGTACATCTGCAGCTGCAGATTTTGTGCCTCATGCATATTTCATAAACAACCTGCACTAAAATGAAGAAAAATTGCTTTTTCTGAGTCATTTTGAAGCAGCGTATTTGTTTAATTTTAGCATACTTCTCCCATGCAAGAAAGTACTCTCAAGGAAAGCAAACAAGGATTTGAGAACATAAGTGAGATATTTAGATAGGCACCAATATACTAAACAGATCACAAACTCACTGGTTCTTTTCTAATATATTGAACAGGCAGTAGAGATTTGAACATACAAAATTGTCGTGTCACCTTGTATTGGTTCCTCTTTTAAATATAACATATTTTTGTCATAGATCCAGTTACTGGTCTTCTCATTTGCATGGCCTTAATTCAACAAAGTGCTGAAATAACTGTGTAAATCTATGTTGTCATATGGAGGTTAAGAAAGCAATGAAGCAGCCTGTGGATATAGGTTAGGATATTTCTAAAATATCTGAGTCATCACCCCTGGAAGTATTTAAAAGATGTGTAGATGTGGCACTTAGGGACATGGTTTAGTGGTGGATTTGGCAGTGCTAGGTTTACAGTTGCACTCAATGATCTTAAGGGTCTTTTCCAATCTAAATGATTCTATGATAAAACAAAAATTGAGATAATTGATGGAGTTCCTGAGAAAAAGTACTGCTGCTGTGAGTGCCTTGGCATGACCACATTTTGTCACAAACTGGCAGCCCCAGTATTTCTTTCTTACAAATCTTCAAAGTGAATATATATGTAGGTACTCCACTGTTTAACAGAGAATGTTCAGAGATAATTCAATTACTATCTAAAATTCCTGTAAAAATACAATAAATGTATTAGAAACTATATTTAGAGCTGTTTAAAACCTGAAACTCAGACTTGATTCTTTCACTTTTCTATTGTATAGCCCTTCTAATATCACTCTTAGGTAAACACATGGCTGTGCTATGAGAATTGAACAATTAATTATTGGAGAAAAAAAGCACACTACTTGAATCATAACAGTAGGAGAACTCATAATCAGAAATCATCCTTTATTTTACTTTTTAAAACTCTGGGTGGTTCAGTGTAGCTCAGTATGGTTTCCACATCTGGGAACCTTTATCTAAGAGAAAACTGAAATGTCTCCTATCTATCTGAGTTCTCCTCTTCACATAGCAAATGTTTTAGTATAATTATTAAAAAGGTAAATGTTAAATCTGATGTGAAATTACTATCCCAGATCTAACTGTGTGGGGAGGCAAGGAACACAAATTCTGGGGAAAGATCTTGATCCTAATAAGTCAAAACTGTCTGTTTTAGAAAGTGTTCTTTTGGGGATGCATTGGATCCTCTGCTCTTCCAGGGCTGTGGAGGAGGCACAGCTCTTGCCATTTTTGTGTGTAATTCCCACTCCCAGCCCACAGTCCCAATGTCACACTTGTCTCCACTGCCTTCTGCTGCTCTGCCTATTCCAGCAAGACCCCAGCTGTCCATGTCCATACTCTGGCTCCTATTGTGAAGGCTCAGACCCAGATAACTGAACCCCAGATCACCCATACCAGAGACAGAGGTTCAGCTACTATGAAGGCAACATGGACAGTCAGGAAGTTTGAACTTAAAGGGCAGGTTTGAGCTCCAAGCTGACTTTGACAGCACAGATCATGCTGTAATGTCTACGCACACTGTACTACCCAAGACAGAGACATTAAAGAAAAGGTGTGGCCAGTATGAGCAGGAGTGAAAATTATTTCACTCTTCCGCTATTGTTCTTCAATGTGGAGTCAAGTCCAGATAGGACAGTTGCTACATTTCCAGGTATGTTAAGGGCCACACAAGAAAAACACAAGAAGTAGTTTTGTCAGGGATGAGTTTTACAGTATTTGATTTTTCTGCTTCAGTTCTCAGCCCATGAAATTTAAAGCTAGACAAAACCAGGAACAATACATTTTCATCAGCTTGATGCTTATCTGTATAAAATCTCTTATGCTATCTTAAACAATATAGAATACTTTGACAGATGTACAACTAAACCAAGGGTAAGCTTGTTTTTGTTCTGTTTTCTCAAAAAAAAAACTTACTGAAATGAAAAATTTCAAGAAATACTGTCTGAAATTATGTTTAGAGGAATTGTATTGAAATACAAATTGAGTACATTGAATTAGTACCTACATTATATATCCAAGGTCTGAATATGATCATGATGTACATTACAGAAATTCAATAATGTGTGCAATGAGACTTAATGGGAAATAATTCATGAAAAATCAGTATTTTTATACTTTGTTTCTTAGTATGGTGTTGCAAGTTTTGGTAACTATAGCAGTTAAACAGTAAAGGATTGGTGAAATGGAAGAATATCAGTACCTTATGTATCCGACAGGTAACTGAACCATACTGTGGATCTACTTCGGTAACATCCCACATGCACCTTTTTAGTCTCCAGGATTGCTAATGGATTTATAATACACTGAGATTCTGAGAATGCTATCCAATTTTCATTTACTTTTGCTTAATTCATAAATAATATAAAATTAGTTTAAGGCTGAAACTGGCATTTTAATCACTTTCTCAATTTGAGATGCGGGATGAAGGGCCTAACCTATAGAACAGGAAAGAAGTGAACCTCATCACACACAGTTACCCTGAGCTGGAGAGTGTGGCAGCTCTAAACTGACTCCTGGATTCAGGATTCTCTAATCATCACTGCCACACGCTAGCATGGCCCCTGCACTTCACTTGATGCCCTAGCCACAGACATATAAATTATGTATGTAAGTGAAAGAGAGAAGCATGGCTTGAACAAATCTGTGCTATCTTTGGGTTTTTTGAGCAATCCACTCATACAGATGAAGAGATTCTCTCTTTACTGGAGGAAACTATATAGCTGCTTGGCAGACTCAGTATAACAGTTGCAAAATAAATAAGATCAGCAGACATCAAAGGCAGATTTGTACAGGAACTGGCCATCAGCAGCATCAGCAGAAATTGCTGGCATCCTCAACTGGACAAGTTTTGAAAGTTCTCTCAAACAACACACTGAAATGCAGAGGAACCCATGACATGGTCTTTCAGAAAAGTGAGATCTTCAAATACTTGAAGATATTGAAGGCCAGGTTCTGCCAAATGGTTCTCATATTACCAAGAGCTCTTTTTATTAAAAGCTAAAAATTCAGACCTTGTATTCAGATGTATGCACAGAATATAATAGAACAGACATGACAAGACAGGTGCAAAATTTTGGTATCCTGTAGTAAACACAGGAAAACCTGTGAATTACCTTGAAGAATATCTCTGGTTCAATATGCTACTTGCTTTTAACACAAAGTTGATATCCACGTCGTAGCATAAATAAAGACCACTATTTCACTGAATTTACTTTCCATTGTTAGGGTTTTAATTATTTAAAATAGATCGTTGTAGAGTACTTTTTCCTGTATTCTTTCATTATCTTAATTTTTGTAAAAAAAAAATGTATTTTAAAATTTTGTTTATGTTCCAGAAGGAAACAGGAGACCTGCTTACCCAGGATATGGAGAAGGTTGAGATACTCAACAACTTTTTTGCCTCAGTCTTCACTGGCCAATGCTCAAGCCACACTGCTAAAATCACAGAAGGCAAAGGCAGGGACTGGGAGCATGAAGAACCACACACTGTAGGAGAAGATCAGGTTCAAGACCACCTGAGGAACCTAAAGACACACAAGTCCATGGGACATGATGAGATGTGTCTGCGGATACTGAAGGAACTGGTGGATGAAGTTATTAACCCACTATCCATCGTTTTGAGACGTCGTGGCACATCAGTGAAGCTCCCACTGACTGGAAAAGGGGAAACATAACCCCCATTTTTAAAAAGGGAAAAACGGAAGACCCAGAGAACTATAGGCCGGTCAGCCTCACCTCTGTGCCTGGCAAGATAATGGAACAGATCCTCCTGGAAAGTATGCTAAGGCACATGGAAAATAAGAAGGTGATTGGTGCAGCTTCACTACATGGCTTCACTAAGGGCAAATCATGCCTGACAAATCTGGTGACATTCTACAACGAACTTACAGTGTTAGTGGACAAGGGAAGAGCAACTGACATCATCTGCCTGGACTCGCGCAAAGCATTTCACACTGTTCCACATGACACCCGTGTCTCTAAACTGGAGAGGTATGGACTCGACAGAGGGACCATTTGCTGGGTAAGGAATTGAGTGGGTGGTCACACTCAAAGAGTTGTGGTCAATGACTTGATGTCCAAATGGAGACCAGTGGTGAGTGGTGTTCCTCAGGGATCGGTATAGGGACCGGAGCTGTTTAACATCTTTGTCAGCGACTTGGATAGTGGGATTGAGTGCACCCTCAGCAAGTCTGCTGACAACACCAAGCTGTGTGCTAAACTGGGAGGTGACACGGACTGGATAGCTGACTCAGACTAGCCAAGGGGTTATTCAGTACCACATAATGTCATGCTCAGTGTATGTACTGGGGGTTGGCTGTGGGAGGAGGGATCATGTCTGGGAAACATGCTCAGCATTGGGTTCCAGGTAGTGAGCAATTGCATTGTGCATCACTCACTTCATATCTTCTTTTCTTGATATTACAGTTATTACTATTTCTTCTCTCCTTGTGTCATACTATTAAACTGTCCTTATCTAAACCCAAGAGTTTTACCTTTTTTTTCTTCTGATTCTCCTCGCCATCGCACCAGGGGGGAGGAGTGAGCGAGCAGCCATTTGGTGTTTTCTTGCCGGCTGGGCTCAATAAGTTGTCTCCTGAGCCTTCTGTTCTCCAGGCTGAACAAACTTAAATCTCTCAGCCTTTCTTCACAGAAGAGGTATTCCAGCTCTCTGACCATTTTTGTGGCCCTCCCCTGGACCCACTCTGACAGGCCCAAGTCTTTATTGTGCTGGTGGCCGGACACAGTACTGGACTAGGACTCAGTACTAGAGCTGGACTCAGTACTCCAGGTGGGGTCTCACAAGTCTGGAATACAGGGGGAGTATGACCTCCGTCTACCTGCTGGTCACACTTCTTTTTATACAGCCCAGGATATGGTTGGTTTTCTGGGCTGTGAGTGCACATTACCAGCTCTTGTCTAATTTTTCATCCCCTAGTGTCCCCAAGTCCTTCTCCTCAGGACTGCTCCAAATCCATTCATCCCCCCAGCCCGTATTGATGTTGGAGGTTGCCTCAACCCATGTGCAGGACCTTGCATTTGTGTTGTCGAACTTCACAAAGTTCTCATGGGCCCACTTCTCAAGCCTGTCAAGGTCCCTCAGGATAGCATCCCGTCCCTCAAGTGTATCATTTGCACTACTCAGCTTGATGTCATACTCAAACTTGCTGAGGGTGCACTCAATTCCACTGTCTATATCATTAATAAAAATATTAAACAGTATTAGTCCCATTACGAGCTCCTGAGGGACATAATTTGTTACTGATCTCTGTTTGGACATTGAGCCATTGACTGCCACTCTTTGGATGTGGCCAACCATCCAATTCTTTGCCCATCTAACATTCCATTCATCAAACCCATATCTCTCCAATTTAGAAGTACAGATACTGTATGGGGCCATGTCAAAGGCCTTACAGAAATCCAGGTAGATTATATCAGTTGCTCTCCCGTTATCAGCCAGCACATTTACTCCATCACAGGAGGCCACTAGATCAGTCAGGCATGACTTGCCCTTGGTGAAGCCATGTTGGCTGTTTCTGATCCCCTCCCTGTGTTCCATATGCCTTGAAATAGCTTACAGGTGTATCTCTTCCATGATCTTACCAGGCACAGAGCTGAGGCTAACTGGCCAGTAGTTCCCAGGGTCCTCATTTTCACCATTATTAAAAATGAGTGTGATGTTTCTTTTTTTCCAGTCACTGGGGACTTGGCTTGTCTTTTCAAATACTGTGGAAAGTTGCTTGCCAACTACAATCTCCAGTTTAGGGTATAATTCACCTGCCTTAGTTTAGCTGTGTGCTATAGGACAGAGCTAATCTCTCCTATATGAAACATTTTCTTGCACAGTACTCATAGGGACTTTAGGGTGACAGTTCAGATGTAGGCATTACAAAATAAACACGTACATTACCTATTCTTTTCTACTGTTGTCCTTACTACTATCTTTTATGATCAATAAGTATCAAGTTTTACTGTTTCATTATTTCTTCCCTCTTATTGGCATTTAAATTTTGGGAACATGTCAAACAGCCCAGTGACCAGTCCACAGCAGAAGCAAAAACATTTTTCTTCATTTCAGTGGACGGAACTGACTAACCTAAAAAATTCCTAATGTTTTTGCAGAAAGATTTATTCAATGCATACACACAGAAGAAATAAAATTATACAACAAGAACAGATGCTGACATTTTCATTTTGACATCTATCATTTCTGTGCCCTGCAAAAAAAAAAAAAAAAAAAAACACACAAAAGAAACACAATATCTTTTATCACATTTGTATTCATCCATCTATGCTTTAGATTACACTGATCACAAAACAGTATTGTAGACATTTGTCTGGATTTTTGCCAGGCTGAATATAAGATGGTGGAGTTAGGACCAGGAAGCTGGAAAGGCATTGAGGTAATTTCAGGAATATATATGTATGTCCTCAACTCAGATGGAGCTCTGCACATGACCTTGATCAAGTAACCAGATAAGGAAGCATAAATTTATAAGACCCTGTAACCCATGGCCAAGGTGTTCATCTGTCTGTGACCAAAAGCCCAGTTTTGTGTAGCAAAGCTAAGAAGCTTTCTGTCAGATAAAATTGTTGCTGATGTGTGACAAAGTACAAAAGTTAAACACAAGCAAGGTAAGAAAAGCAAAAACACAAACAGAAGTAAAATTGCTGACATAATAATAGTTGCCAATGCAAAGATTCAAGGAAGGAAAAAAAGCCAAACAAACGAACAAACAGAAAAATAACTGACAAGTTCCCTTGAGGAATAAAGACCTAAGTAAAAAACATAGAGAATCAGAAGATGGGCACTTAGCAAGATTGAGGATCAGCCCTTTGCAAGGAGCAAAGAGGTAACACTTCTGCAGCTGACTGATGACTGCCTGGCCAGCAGAGACTTGTCTGGTGTCTCATCAGGGCCAGTGAGCAAATTAACGCTAAGCCTAGTAGCATGACTTTGCTAACAGCTGTGTACATCAGACAATAAATAATTGCTTCGAACATTAAAGTTGTATTTCCTGCTTGGAGGATCTCTGTGAATGGTAAAAGATGCCTGAACAAAAGTGACCTGGTTAAGGAGGTTACAGTTTCACATTTTACAGTAGGAAACAGCTTCTGCATGCAGAATATATCCCTCCTGAGCTTTTCATTTACTTGCATACTTTGATACAGTCTGTGAATGAACTCAGTGTATGATAGATTATTGCTCTGACCAGGACCACATCAATAGTCTATTTGCTCTAAGTAGAAATGAAACAGACATTTCTGGAACTCTGAAAACTAGGTAAAACCTATAGCTAGGAAATTCACAACACTTTTGTATGCTTGCACTAGCACTGTTGTTTCTTCATGGTACATTCTGCAAAGCTGACATTCATTTCTGAGATAATTGCTGTGACTTCTGGAAGTTGCAATTATGTCTTACAATTCTGATTATGTTTTGCCCAAATGTGTGCAATGTTACTATAGTTAGTGTTACTATAGTTAGTTCTTAACATGATGAAGATGTTCATTTTGTTATGCCTCCTTCTTATTTTACTCCTTTTCTCTTAAATCTCTTCAATATTTCAGCTATTTCTACTGTGTCACTAATGAGTTCAGATCTCTTTTTTTTTCCCCTCAGGAAGATTCTAGCTGTGAAACAGATCTCTCTGGTAACAAACAGACATTTCAATATGCTTAAAATGCTTGGTCTTCCATGTATATATTATTTTACTAATTTTACAGTAGAAGTCACTATATAGTCTACTAGTTACAGGGTGGCTTGCTGAAATAATGATAAAGGATGTGTAATAAACCTGAATTGCTTTGTACCACTAGGCCAATGCCTTTGCCAGTAGTTCTTCATTATTTTAAGCATGTGTAGGTATGTGTTTATACATATATTCCATTGTGTACACCCAATTGCAGCCCTTTTTGAGCTTTAAGAAAAGTACTGCAGCTTTGACATCTAAAACATTTTGCCGGTAGCCTTAATCAATGTTGCATGTTTTATCATCTACTAAATAGCCACATGCAGTGATCAATACAATAGCAGAGCCACTTGTCATTAATCTCAGTCTGTTCTAGGTCAGCATCCTGACTCCTTCAACTGAGAATTTATAATGCTCATCTAATACATGCTTTTCTTATTCCTTGGCATTGTACTTCTCCTACTCATTCCCTAATACAGGAGCTAAGTTTATTTCTGGTGACTTCCGTTTGAAGCCCAAAATAAAATTCAAGATTGTCAAGGTTTTGGCTTTTTTTCGTTTAACAAACCTATTTTCAACACTGCAGTAATTGTATATTCTTGCACATTAACAGTAAAATGCAGAGGGTCTGCTGGCATCCCTTTGAATTAGGTTTTCTGGTAGCTGTTAGTACACTATGTATTAGAGAGCTGTGGGGATTCTCGACGTTAAAAAGGTATCAAAATCATAAACTGTAAAGCCATGTCTTGAACAACACAGGTTCGGGCAGATCTTCTAGCTCTTAAGTGTTTTCTACCAATAAAGATTTGCCCTGAAACCAGAACCAACAGTAATACCTGAATAGCTAGCAGAATTTCTAGAGCTTGTGAATGGCGTTCATTTAATATAAACTATGTTAAAGCAAGACATCAAAACTAAGAGTTCTAGGATCTGTTTAGAGCCAATAGGGAGAGATCTGCCTCCAGAAGACTATTTTTTAAGACATTTTTTTGAATATGCAAAAACCAGGATAAATTACCATATAATGCCTGTTTCACAGAATAGCAGATTGCTTATCCAGCTTTAAAAGATCTTCTCAGCAGACAGTAGTCCTTCTTTTTTGCAGTGTCTGATACTAGCAACAAGTGTTTGGATTCATCACACATAACTTTTGCCTTTAAGAATAACTAATCAATGTGATCATAGTATGGATTTCTGGGTAGAATTGATCATTCTTTGGCAATGTCTCTCTTATTTCCTTTGCAGTGATTAAAGGAGATAACCAGAATAATTTGTAAGCATAACATTTGGATGGCTAAAATTAAGATAACCTCAAATCTTCTTGGGAAACTATAAGGGCTGTTCCTATAGAGCAAGGTTTGCGTGACTTAAAGCAAATAAGTAACAGATCTTTTACATGTTATTAATACACAGAAACTGTTTTGTTGACGATTCAAATAATTAATGTAAAATCTAGTCACCACAGATTTGAAACAGAATCACAGCATCACAGAATAGTTTGGGTTGGAAGAGAACTTTAAAGGTCATTTGGTCCAATGCCTCTGCAGTGAGCAGGGACCTCTTCCACTAGATGAGGTTGCTCAGAGTCCTGTCCAACCTGACCTTGAACGTTTCCAAGGACACCTTTCTGGGCAACCTGCTCCAGTGTTTCACCACGGTCATTGTAAAAAAGTTCTTCCTTACATCAAATAACATCATAATGTATTCAAGTTCCTGAGCTGCTTCTACAAATTGAGTCCTATCCCTTGTCATAACATGTGTTCCAAGTTAATGTCAGACTGTCTTGCCCAGAGTGACATTCTGTTCACTGAATTTTCAGAAAGAAGTTAAGTGGTATCAGAATAATGAAGCTGTTTAATAATTTGCTTGGGATGACAGCAGACAAATATCATCCATACAAAATATAATTAAGAACACCTTATTTTTAAAAATTAATGGAAAGTACAATCGATTATAATAAAAAAATATAAAACTTTCTTATAAAAAAGCAATGATTTACTAAAACAGGAGAGCTACTTAGGTATTTCTGCTGATAAAAAAAATCTTAATGTAGCAATAGATACAAGTAATTAATCTGTCATGATTTAACCAGGCTGAAAGTGATTAATTTTGAGTAATTGTGCTCATCTATTAGGCTTTTACTTCATTATCCTAGAAAGCAAAACAAAGAACAGTTTACACAGATGTGTGTATCTGTATTGGGCTCCACTTGAATTGATCATGACAGAAAGCTGAAGTATCAACAATTCACATTAAGGGCAGAAAGAGATGGATCTTTTTGCCAGATTAGCATCAGACCAATAATCTTGTGGGACAGGGACTCTTGTTTCCTAATCAATTTGAACCATGCCTAGTGTATTGATGCCCTGGGATTTGTTGTTGTTTTGTTTTCAATCATACTGTAATAAAAAAAAGAGAAAAAATCTCCTCCAAAACCTACTGGATTCTGAGGTTTAAAAGGTTTCTACAAACAAAGATCTCCTGAAGCTGATTGCATTTCTTCCTTTTATCCCCACTAATGGTGGGGGATGTTTCTATAATTACAGAAACTGTCTCTGAGAATTGTTCACAATAATAAGTACAAGCATTGTCTTAATTACTTAAGGTTTATCTAGTGTGTTATATAGCACTTGTGTGTAACACCAGCAAACCTGCATCACTGGTTGTAAGCAGCAGGCCCAGAGGAAGGAAAGCAAAGACACTCCGGAGATGCTACAGAACACATAACTGCAGAACCTGTCTAGTGAATGAAAACAGCCTGTACAGGATACGCACTTGTCATCATCCCCACCTCAGGACCACTTCCACCGTTCTTCCACACTAGTTATGTAGCATAAGTCTATTTTGCAAGTGGAATATTTTTTTTAAGGAGTGCTGGAAAGATATACAGAGAATATATGTATATAGAATATGTCTGCATCATGCACAGATTCCTCAGCTAGCTCCAAAAATAGTATTATTGAAGTCTCCTAAACACAGTGCTTTGTCAAAGCTAATTAACTACTACTGAAAAGGAGGAGGCAATTAGCTTGGCAACAACCTTTCACTGACACAACCTTATCTTTTCACGTATCAAAACTTCTGAACCATGTTATTATTATCATTATAATAGCACTGCATAACAAGCTAAGGTGTATTTTATTGGATGGTATTGACTAAAACACACAGGAACTTCTCAGCTGTTGTACTGGGCCTGCACTGCTTCCATTCATTAAATGTGGCATGCAGAAAGGTGGCAGGAATGTCATGTCTTAGTAGCGTGCTACTAGGACACTGAACAGAGGAGAGAGGCACGGTCCCTCCAGGCCTCAGGTCTTGTATAATTTCTTGAAACCAGCAGTGCCATGTGCCTGCAGATATACAGGAAAGGGCAGAGGAACCATGATAGTAAAGCCAGTGCAAGAGATAGAAAGTGAATGGGAAGGATGACATAGAGTAAAATGCAGAGCCATAAGATCCATCTAAACAAGACCAGGGTCATCAGTTTTAAAAAAGAAATATCCTCTGCTTTATCTACCAGGACTTTCAAGGTTAGGTTTGTGTAACGTGGGCAAGATAACTGTGAATTAAATATTGTATTTGCAGTACAGGACACTGTTTATCCTGTGCTTCTGTCCATTCAATAGTACACACCCTTGATTTTCACAGCATAACAACATGGAGAAGAAACAGGGGAGGTCTTATCAGTGTATATAAAAAACAGATGCAAAGCAGTCAAGAAGACAGAGCCAGACTCTTCTAAGTGGTACTCAGTGACACAGCAAGAGGCACAAATTGAATTATTGGAAATCCCGTTTTAAAATAACAATAAGAGTTTTTTACCATGGTCAAACACTGCAAGAGGTTGCCCAGCCAGAGAGTAGAATCTCCATCCTTGCAGATACTCAAACCCCAGCTGGATGCAGTCCTGGTCAACCTGCTCTATCTGACCCTGTTCTTAACAGGGATTAGACTAAATGATCCCCAGAGGTGCCATCCAACTTCAGTTGCTCTGTGACTCCACAATGGGTCAAACATTCACACCCTTCACTCAATACAGCAGACACTAGTGGTTCTCATTCCTAGACGAGGAATGCCTTACCTAATTGATGACATAACTAGATTATGCAGCAGAGGATTTCTGAACAGTTTATCAGCCTCAATTTTAGGTTAAATTTGCTGCAAAATTTTATTCATGTTTCAAATTAGGCTGAAGGATTAAGAAAAAAAATGCATGAAATAATTGTTAAGAAGAAAAGTATTTGAGTGCAACCATTTACGCATAATGCAGAGAACTCTAGTGATTTGGTGACAGTTGATTTGGAATAATAGAAATAAAATGTCAACAGGGAATACAAGTAATTTGATTTATGAGTTTGATTTTGAGTTTCAACTGAAATACAAAAGGTAAGAAGCTAGAAAGACATAATATAGAATAAAAGAACATATGTAATTACATCTTGAGCTCCATTGATCAGTATATGCTGTTGTACCAATGTGCATAGCTGGTATTCACTCCTACCTTGTTTTTAAGAGAACATTCTGGCCTCAGAGAAAACACTACAAGAACTCGTTTCTTACCATCTGCTTGGGGAAAAATGTTCAGCTCAAGAGCAGATATCATTTTACCTGATTAATGTATATTTTCGAAAAAGACTAAAGGTTAACTAATAAACAGATTTTTTTCTTATGGTCCAATTGTAAGGTTTTCTAGGTCAGTGCTTTCACTACTTTCAGTGAACTTTTCTAGAAGATGGATGCAGGAAAGGACTTGTGTGTAGCAATGCTCCAAGTTGCAAAGGAAACTTCTAAGTACTGTTTATGGTATCAGAATATGTAGTCATTTATAAGGCATGTATACAGTGGATAGAGGTAGATGTGTATGTAAATCGGGGAGAAGAAAACAGTCTTAAATCCTTCCCAGAATTTACTGCCATAAAACTCGTCCTTTTACTTGGGATTTGTTGCACTTACACCTATCCTAGTTTCAAGACATAAAGTTACTGCTTTTCCAGAAATTTCTTCTGCTTGATAGATACATTAAGCTGATGTAGCAAGAAGCCAGGTCTAGCTCTAGGGTTTCTTCCTATTTTTTGTAAATCAACAGTGGGAGCCTACAACAACAGCTTGCCTTCTGAGCTCACAGCCCAGAAGGCCAACCAAATCCTGGGCTGCACCCAAAGAAGTGTGGCCAGCAGGTCGAGGGAGGTGATTCTGTTCCTCTACTCCACTCTGGTGAGAACCCACCTGGAGCACTGTGTCCAGCTCTCAGGCCCTCAGCATAGGAAAGATATGGACCTGTTGGAGCGGGTCCAGAGGAGGACCATGAAAATGATCAGAAGGCTGGAACACCTCCCCTGTGAGGAAAGGCTGAGAGAGTTGGGATTGTTCAGCCTGGAGAAGAGAGGCTCCAGAAAGAATTTATTGCAGCCTTTCAGTACTTAAAGGGACCTCATAGGAAAGATGGGGACAGATTTTTATCAGGGTCAGCAGTGATAGCTCAAGGCATAATGGTTTTAAACTAAAAGAGGATAGACTAAGACTAGATAGAAGGAAGAAATTTTTTACAATGAGAGTGGTGAAACACTGGAACAGGTTGCTCATAGAAGTAATAATACCCTGAGATGCTTCGATAGTGGAAACCCTACTAATTCTCAGCAAGGACTAGTGAACAGGCAGGAAGATGAGAGGATGTTCATAAACTTTAGACATCAGGCAAAGTAAGCTGCAAAACACATGAAAAAAGCCAGTGTTTGGGGAACCAGAATTGGGCTTATTAATTAATCTGGAGCTGACCTGGTTGTTACTTTATGAACTGGAAGCGAAAATGCTAATGATTACACTTAGTTGAAGATCATAAGTAATGGCACTTGTGTGATCACAGGCCATGTTGTATGTGCACTTTTTTTCTGTATCTCCACTGATGATCTAGAAATGAGACAGAGTGGACTCTCAGAAAATTTGTGCATGATACTAAATGAGAGAGAGTGGTTGACATGTCAGGTGATAGACTTTCAGTTCAGGGAACCTTGAGAAACTTAAGAGTTAATAGCAGCTTTGGAGAAACGGACTTGGGGATCACAGCTGACAACAAGATGAGTTTGAGTCAGCATGCTCTCTTATAATAAGATACAAATCAGATACTGGGTTATAGTATTATCAAAGTGTGGGTAGAAGACTGCAGGGAATTGTTAGCCTACTCTGCTTGGCATTGGTGAGGCTGGACCTGGAATGTTGTGTCCATTTGTGGTATCTTCTTCATAGTATCAGGAGATACAACCAGGGCAGCAGTCACAAATTCCAACTTGGGAGCTTCAAAATGGATATTAGAAAAATTGTTTGGAGTTTAAGATATCGCTAGACAAAACCACTGTTAAACTGATCTAGGGTGAGCAACAGTCTCATTTAAAGTAGGAAGCCAGAATACGTCCCTTCCAATTCATACTTTTATGACTCTATAAAATGCTGATTCAGAATATACTATTTTGTTCCTCTTGCTTTTTCTTGGCTGAACAACTGAATAACGGAGACAAGAAAGTTAAGTTCTAGATGTACGGTAAAATATTGCACATTCCTGCCATAGTAAACCAGGAAAAAAAGAAGTGACTCTTTATTCAGAATGTCTGAATTTTAGTTTATTTTTTTAACTTTAGTTCTCCAGTATACATGAGAAAAAATAGAAAGCATAATGAAACTAATAAAAGGAAGCCAGAGCAGAAGTGATCAGATATATTGCATGATGTTTCTTATCCTTTTGCAAAAACTGGACTGAATGAACCAATCTTTACTGCTATCAGTAAAAAATCATGGCTTTAGTGACTATATCAGTAACACAATTAAACTAAATTCTTCTGCATTAGTGTCAATTAAAAAAAAGATGTAGAAAATTATTTCAAATTAACTTGAAAGGTAAGAGATGAAATAGATTAGCACTTCCTAGACATTATGAAACTTGCAGAAAGTTAATTGTCATGTCATTGCAGACAAAAAATAAAAAGAATTACCTGGCAAATGCCATGAAAATGACATGGATATGTTTCAATATTTTAAATTACTTCTATTTAACACAACTACCAAAACTTGAAATATACCTTAGTTGTATGACACTTAACCCAAAAAAACCCTATATATATTCACATAGGAAATGAAATACATAATACGTATGTTAAATTAAAATTATTATTGTAAAAGTCCTACAGTTCTTATGCTAGAGGGTTCATGCAAGCCTAAGAGAAGTGAGTCTTGTCTTGCTTCAGTTGTGGTCATATTAAGCAATAAAAAAAGTCTGATACTCCTGATACAGCAAAATCCCCAGCATGATTGGTTCCCTCAAAAACGTGTGTCCTCGAACCAAGAAATTGTCATGAAAAAATATGCTAAGTGTGTTGCCATCGCAACAATCCACAACTCCTGCTCTTCTCAAGTGCAGAGTTCAGGTGTATGAATACCTTCACTCCTGCGACATACAGGTTTCTCTGAGCTATAAACTACTTATATGCTCATTCACTATGCCTCTTGTTTGCATTTTTCCTCTGTGCTGAGGTAAGCTACATGTAACTTTGCCCTCCTGCAGTGACTACAACACAACGTCAAAGGTAGGACCCTTTCAGAAGTAAATGTTGTACTTCAAACGAGTAAGGGTGATTTCTCTAAAAAGCAATTTCTGTAACAAAATATTGACTTGTGAAAACTAAAATTGTTGTCAAACACAAATTAGTCTCAAGAATTTTTAATCAACAATGTCTGTCAGGTTACAGGTGAAAATTTTGAAGACAAAACAGTGTCATCCCAGCACAGTTCCAGGGCTAAAATGTCAAACCAAACAAAGCCATGACCTTGTGTTGTACCTCTTAACTATCCCAACCAGAACCAGTACACTATGCAGTCAGTACCCTTCTCTCTCTCCTCTAGTAAAGTGAATTCTTAATTATTTTTACAAAACTTAGGTAGGTCCAACATGAGAAACCAGCCAATGTCAACCTCCTGACTAGGACATACACACATCTTGTGAATCTTTTCTTCAACTTAGCAAAGTAGAGACTTTAAGCTTTTTCTTAACCTTCTCTTATCCACATCACAGATGAGTATTTCAATGACCACCTTTTTTTTTTTTTCCCCTGTGGTGGTACTCTCCTTCTTCCTTCTTTTCCATAAATTTTCAGAAGTTGTAGGTTCTTCCAAAGTTAAGCAGGGAGAGGAGGAATTCTATTAATTTTCTTAATTGGTGGCATTACTTCCTTTTCCTTTTCAGCTGAGCATTGGTGGATTCACAGTTCATTGCTTCTAGCACATGCACAGCACCTCAGCATAACTCCTAGCCTCTTCAAGGTAGCAAATACTTGTTTTCACATAAATCATGTGTCCTAAAGACCCTATTCAAGGATACCTGCAAGGAATGCTAAAGTTATTTGAAAAGGCAGTGATCACTCACATCACTTATGTTCCTGCTAAAATGGGATCTGATCTGAAAATTTAGAGTTTTGATTTGAATATCCTAAAGTTCACAGCATGTCTCACAGAAGATCTGGATTCAAAATCTAATCCCTTTGCAGAAGCAGAGGAAAAGAGAACAGAGATTTCTGATAACTACTTCTAAACTTTGCAAAATTAATTTTATTGCAATAAACGAGTGACCCATTGGCTAACATACTGTTGGTATCTAGGGATGTACAGACATACTTGCAAGAAAAGAATTTGAGAACACTGTGACCCAGACTAATGTTAGCTTGGAAATAGAGATATAAGCTGAATTACTATGAACAGTGTTGTGGTTTAACCCCAGCACGCAACTCAGCCCCACACAGCTGCTCACTTACTCATCTTACAGTGGGACCAGGGAGAGAATTGGAAGGGTAAAAGTAAGAAAACTCGAGGGCTAACATAAAGACAGTTTAATAGGTAGAGCAAAAGCCCTGTGCACAAGCAAAGTGAAACAAAGAATTCATTCACTGCTTCCCATTGTCAGGCAGGTGTTCAGCCATCTCCAGGAAAGCAAGGCTCCATCATGGGTAATGGTTAGCTGGGAAGACAAATGTCATTGCTCTGAACATGCCCCACTTCCTTCTTCATCCACCTAGTTTTATTACTGAGCATAATGTCATATGGTATGGCATATCCCTTTAGTCAGCTGGGGTCAGCTGTCCTGGCTGTGTACCCTCCCAGCTTCTTGTGCACCCCCAGCCTCTTCGCTGGTCGGGTGGGGTAAGAAGCAGAAACGGCCTTGACTCTGTGTAAGATCTGCTCAGCAGTAACCAAAACATCTCTGCATTATAACACTGTTTTCAGCACAAATCCAAAACAAAACCTAGCTACTATAAAGAAAATTAACCCTACAGCAACCAAAACCAGCACAGCCTGTGTACACCGTTATCATATGTCTAAAAGAGGTAAAACAACTTTATTTCTTGCAAAATAAGTATATGTAAATTGAATAAAAAAGAGCAAGCATTAACAACAATATGGTCAGTAGTTGAAGCAAAGTGGTTATTCCCTTTGTCTGGTATTTATAAGTCTGCATCTGGAGCACTCTGTCCTGTTTGGAACCTTTCCCATACAAAGCAGACAAACAGGAGATTGCCCCATGGAGGATAACCAGGCTGGTCAGGGTGCTGAAGCACAGGATGTATGAGGAGAGACTAGGGGAGTTGGATTTGTTTAGCTGCAAGAAAAAGTTAATAATCTTACTGCTGTCTCCAACTACGTACTGGGTAGTTAGGAGAACATAAAGTCAAACTCCATTTGGAGAGGCAACAATCAGAAAAGAAATTCCTACTCAATATCAAGAAATAAATCTCACCATGAGGACAGTCAAATACTATAGCAGATTGCCCAGAGAGGCTGCAGAACCTCCATTCTCAGAGATGTTGAAAAGGCAGCAATCTGAGCAAACCAACCAAACACTGAAGTTCACCCTGCTTTGAGTCAGAGATGGGACTAGATGATTTCAGGAGTCCCTTCCAACCTAAATGATTCTTTGGTTCTGTTATTCATCCTTTAACTGAGGAATGTGTCCTCCTTGTATGTCTCAGTATCCTTGGGACTACAACTCCACATCTGCCCTTGAGTCCCTCTCTGTGTATGCATGAAGACTTGCAACCACATGTTTTTCTGTTGGCATTCAGAAGTGTTTGGCTCAGCTAACAAAAAGCAATATTGGTTCTGTCTGAGAAATGTATCCCTTATTTCAATGTGACTCAGTGTAATGAGTGCACAGGAAACAATAATCCGCAAACAATTAGATTGGTCATTTATCTCTTTCTAATATATGTTGGTAATCAATAAAAATTACCAACTAAGCCATTATTTCCAATAACAATATGCCCACTTTAATTACAAAGAAACTGATAGTGAATAGGATCTATTTAAGGCTGACAAATTAGAATAGGCATTCCCTGTATATGTTTATTCCCATACATTTTATCACA